>PVJO010002575.1:0-36090 GCA_004026905.1 Hystrix cristata
GCACCACAAAAAAAAAAAAAAAAGTAATCACACCAAAAAAGTCAGGAGAGAAGATAAAATGGAGACAAAAAACATTTGATAGATACCCAAGAAAAAGTAGAAAAGAAGGGAAAAGGAAGAGATAAAATAAAGAAAAGCAGACAGGAGGGTAGACAGCCATATCGGTAATCGCATTAAATAAATCCCCCATTTAAGAAGGAGGGGCAGCTGTCAGACTCAACAAATTCAAGATTCAGTCATCCTCTTTACAAGTGACATTCTTCCTCAAGTCACGAATAGGTCTGAAGTCAGAGAATGGACAAAATGTACCTGCAAACAAATAATCACAAGGAAGCGGCGTGCTTAGGCTAATGTCAGTTGAGACAAGTAGTACCAAAGATGAGGAAAAGCATCTCGTCATGAAGAAAGGATCACTTTAGCAGGAAGTATGAATTAACTCAATGTTTTTGTACCTCGTGACAGAGCTTCAAGAGCTACAGGAGCCGGGCGTGGTGGCCCACACCTGTAATCCCAGCGCTCCAGAGGCCGAGGCAGGAGGATGGAAAGTTTGAGTCCAACTTGGGCAATTTAGTGATTTAACAAGACTGTGTCTTTTTTACTTGATTTAAATTAAATTAAATTAAATTTTATTTTATTTTATTTTATTTTATTTTTGGTGCCAGGGATCGAACTCAGGGCCTTGGGCTTGCTAGACAAGCACTCTGACCACTGAGCTAAATCCCCAGCCTGGTCATTTTAATTAATTACATCTGCACTGACCCTAGGCCACATTTTTGAGGTACTAGGAGTTAGGACTTCGACACAAAAACTGTGGGGAGACATAATTTGCCTCAAAACACTGAGAAATACTATCTATGGACAATATAAACCTGCCAGGCATGGTGTCACAGGCCTGTAATCCCAGCACTCTGGGATGCTGAGGCAGGAGGATCACAAGTTCAAGGCCAGGCTGGTCTACTTAGCAACTTTGTGAGCCTTGTCTCAAAATTAAAAATAAAAGAACCGGGGACATAGTTCAATGAAAAGGCCCTGGATTTAATTCCCAATATTGCCAAAAAAAAAAAAAAAAAAAAGGAGGGGAGAGTGGGGATATAGCTCAGTGGTAGAGCACTCCTCTGGCAAGCGTGAATTCCTGAGTTCGATCCCCAGCACCACCCCCCAAAAACAAGAAAAAAGAAAAAAAAAAGTAGAGAATATAAAATTCTCTGCCCTTTAGGTGGGCTGCCCAGTATGACTTGCCCCAGGTCCCCTTGATGGCCTTCTGGTCATTGTCCAAGTACCCTTGTTCCTCAAGAGCAACTCGTTTTCCTCCTCTGCCTCAGTTTCCCTGGTTTGCAGATGGCAGAGGAGCCAGCCTGTTCCCCATCCCTCTTCTTTCCCTCTGCTTCCCCTTAGGGCAGCCTCAAATCTGATAAGGCTGACCTCCAATGGGGTGCTGCCTCCGGAGGCCCAGCCCCCCGAAAACATCGTGCACAAGCACCCCCAGGACTACCTGGACTGGATCACCAGCCTCCCCAAAGAAGAGATGAAATGTCATCTCTTCTGGGAAATTACCAAAGGCAGTTAGCCTCTTCCCCCTTACCCCAGAGCCTCCAAACACCATTTCATTCATTCATTTATCTATTGAAATTATTTATATATTGGGTTTTTTCTGAGACTGGGTCTTGCTATAAAGCCCTGACAGACCTTGAACTCACAGCAATCCTCCTGCCTCAGCCTGCCAAGTGCTGGGATTACAGGTATGCGCTACCACACCTGGCAATATAACTAAGAATATTTATCAAGTACACACTCACAACCAGAAACAAGACAGGCAAAGCCCCTGGCTCTCACAGAAGAGCTCTCTTGCGGCTGTGTGGTTTGGGGTGGAGAAGCTGAAAGAGGAAGGGTGCCCGGCTCCTGGGTCCCCCATCCTCGCCCTCTTCGGCACTCAGCCCACCTCCTGCTCTCAAAGGTGGAAGGGCCTTACCTCAGGCAGCCTCCACAACAGGGAGCAAACTCCCAGTGAATGAGAGCCCCAGACATGGCCCACCAACTGAGGCCCAGAAACATACCAGGCTCCACTGCTCTGTAACCAGCCCCAGGACCTTCAAGCCCCAGAAACCACTCATGTTCAGGTACCATGGTGGGGGGTGAGGCTGAGAGACGAGGCAAAGAGAGGGAGGAACAGGGATGAGCGCCTTGAAGCATCCAAGTAGGGCTCTTGAGCAAAGAAAGGACTGTTGTGCTGCTGTTCTGCTTCGAAACTAACACTCAATCTCTTAAACTTGGTTATTTCAAACAGAATTTTCCCTAAGACTCTAAATTCAATGAACAAATACATGATTCTACTTATAATGACTTACTAATATTCTTACTGATATTTACTACTTATATTCTACTTATAATTAAGGGAACTCCATGCTCAGAGAGTAGGGGAATCACCCACATTCCCCTCATCCTTTTTTGGTTCTCTTGTGCCCCAGGCAATCCCGTGGAATACCTAGAACACAGAGAGGGAATATGTATTGGTCAGTTTTCCCATTGCTGGAAATTTAAAGGAAGAGAGTTTTATCTGGGCTCATGATTGGGGGGGTTCAGTCCATGATCAGCTGATTTCAAGGCAGAATCATCATGGTGGAAGGGCCTGGTGGAGGAAAGCTGCTCACTTCATGGCAGACTGGAAGCAGAGAGAGAAGGGAGGAGCCAGGGAGGGGGATCTACCCACAAAGGCCCTCTTCTAGTGACACACTCTTCTAACTAGGCCCCACTTCAAACAGCACAGTCAACTGTGAACTAATCAGTAGACTAATCCAGGGATGAGTATAGCAACTCCATGATCCACCTTCCAAAAGCCCCACCACTAAACAAGATTTTTGGAGGACAGTTTAGATCTAACAATAACATTCTGCCCCATCCACCAAAAGACTCACATCCATCTCATTATGCAAAATGCATGTAGTCCATCTCTAAGAGTCACCAAAGTCTTAACAGTTCCACAGTGCTAAGAAGTTCAAATCCTTCCAGGCATGATGGCACACACCTATAATCCCAGCACTTGTGAGACTGAAGCAGGAGAATCACTACGTAATGAGTTTGAGGCCAGCCTGGACTAAATAGCAAGACCCTGTCTCAAAAATAAATAAATAAATAAATAAATAAAAAGTCCAGTGCCTTCTTTGAGGCCCAAGGCAAACTCTTTTAGCCAAGTTGCGCAATTGCAAAGACATTCCCATTCTAAAATGGAGGAATATGGAGTTGGGGATTTAGCTCAGTGGTAGAGCACTTGCCTAACAAGCACAAGGCTCTGAGTTCCATCCCCAGCACTCCCCCAGAAAAAAACTAAAAGGGAGGAAATAGGGGCCTAGCAGGTATCAGATCATAGCAAGATCAAAAAACGAGCACACATTAAATCCTATATAGCTCCACGTCAGCTTCCAGGGCAGGTTGTGGATAGATGTGAGCTTCAAAGGGCTTGAGCAGCCCCACCCCTGTGGCCTTGCTGGTTGCAACCCACACACCCTCTCTCTTGGTCTAGCTTCACTTACTGCCTGCAGTTTTCCTCAACAGACGTTCCAGATTCCGAGCATCTCCACCTTCCTGGGGTCTCCACTGTACTTTTAGCTTCGCTCACAGCTTCACACAGGGCCCTCTCAGGGGCCCACTGCTGGCCTCCTAGGCTTTCTTTTGAAATCTTGCTGGAAGACTTCATGACCCCAGAACTCTTGGAATCTGCATGCTGGTAAAACCAGCATTATATGAACAATACCGAGGTCTGCCGCCAGCATGGGTAGTAACCAGGCCCCCTGGGTAGAAGCCAGCAGTGCCCATGCCACAGCCCAGAGATCGAGCTCTCTTGACATTTTCTCCACCAGATTAATTACAGACATCCCTCCTTTAATAACTCACCTATTGAACGGCTGTTTGGACTTACAACAGAGGTGTGCTGTTTGGACATGTGATCTGCTGCTCAGACTTACAACCTGAGTATTTTCCTTTGGTAAAATTCTGTACATTTTGTTTATAGAGCTTCAGTGTCTTTTTTATACAGTATACCTTGTTTATACAGTACTGTAATTTTTGCTAGTTGTACTGTACAATACTGTACTATACCTTCATGTTTTATTGTGCATTACAGTACTGCATGTAAGAGTTATGGAAACACAAAGCATATATAAAAGCAAAGTCATCGAGTTGCACTTTCCTTTGACCATTTCTTTGTCCTGAATATTGTAATGTGCACACCATATACAATTCCTCATTTAGCAACCAGTTCATTTAATGACCTAGTCACAGGAACAGGACTCGGTCATTAAACAAGGAATGTCCATAGTCCATTACCCTTAATCTCAGTCTTCCACAAAGTCTCAGAGCATGGTCAAAATAGAAAAACTTTGTAACACACATGGCCTCTAGTCCAATTGTCAATAGGATTGTTTTTAAACTGTGATCTCCTGGACCTGGCCTTTACTGTCTGCATTTCTATCAGCATTCTGGTCTTCTGAGCTCCAGCCAGAATCACCCGTCAAACTCAGCTTACAGCAGTGATGGCGAAACGTTTAGAGCTTTCAGTGATACAAACAGCCCGCTGTGGCACAGGTGCCATAGGTCGGCCCCCGCTGGCTTACAGTGTTCTAGCTGGCTTCTCTACCTGGCACCTCCAAATCTTTTAAAACTCCTTCCACAAACCAGTTTCAGAGGCTTCTAAGCCGTATGGTCAGAGGTCACAGCAATGACTCCCCCTCTTCTCTGGTACCAATTTTCTGTATTTGTCAGCTTTTCCGTGCCTGGAATAACATACCTGACACCCACAACTTCAAAAAAGAGATGTTGCTGGGGATTTAGCTCAGTGGTTCGAGTGCTTGCCTCACAAGCATGAGGTCCTCAGTTCGATCCCCAGCACCAAGAAAAAAAACAAAACAAAAAAACAAAAAACCAAAAAGGAGATGTTTAATTTAGCTCATGGTTTTGGGGGAGTCAGTCACATGGTCAGCTGGCTCCAAAGCGTCAACATCATAGGAAGGGTATGACAGGAAAAATGTTCTCCTCATGGCAACCAGGAGCTGGACAAGAAGATCTACCCTCCAAAGGCAGCCCCCAGTGACAGGCCTCTTCTCACCAGGTGCCACCTCCAAACACCACAGTCAACCATGCAACTCATCAAAGAATTCGTCTATTGATGAGCATAGCACCCATGTGGTCCACCTTCCAAAGACCCCACCTCTGAACATGAGACTTCTAGGGTCATTTTGGATCTACACCGCAATAGTTTGTGAACAGATTTATGTACTTGTTTCCATAGGGAGGCACCCCCTGGGATCGGGTTGTCTTTGGAGTCCTGGATGACAAGTCTGATTAAAAGCATATTCCAGTCAGTCCCGGGAGTGCACACCACAGCCCGAGAAACAACACAGCTATGCCATAGACAACCAGCAACTTGTCACCATCATGGCAGGAACAGGAGGATCCCGCTGGATTTGCTCCTCTTGGAAGCAAGTTGTTTCATTAGTGAATAGTGCTGGTTTTCAAATATCGAATTTTGCAGGCAAAGTTCTTAGTAAGCCAAATGTTGGATAAAGTGGAAGGCAGCACCGTCACTATCTCTAGTGGCTGCTCAGCCAGCTCTCTGATGGTTGCCGCACATCAACATCAGCAGGTCTGTGCTGGCCCCCTTCTCCCTAAGCGCCATAGGGGCGGCAATCGCTGCCTGAACACGGGATGTTACACAAGAAGAGCACTGAGCTGGGGGAACCCACTGCTTTGTAGGAAGCAACAAGCAAGCCTCTCTCTCTGTGTAGAGGGAGATTTGCCTCATATCTCAAGGTTGCCAGGTGTACAAACAATGCTGAAGAAAGAATGACCAGGACTTCACATTTATGGCACGTCCAGCAGTGAGTCAATGGAGAGGGGACATTTATTTCACCCCAAATGTTTTGCAGCTGGGCTGTGGCTGCACCAGGCACCCCACGGCCAGCCACTCCAAGAGCTATTTGCTTCAGCCACAGCAGGCATCAGTCACAGACCTCTCATAGGTGACTCTGTCCCTCTGTGGTCCTGCAAGCCGCCCCCATGCCCGCCCTGCACAAGCCACTTCCCCAGGCCAGTCTGGGTCCGTCCAGGCACTGTTCCTCCTTGTGCTGCAACATTGAGCATGCAAAGCCTCTTCCAGATGGAGCATCCCTGCCCATTTGTGATGTCTGTCTGGAGTCCTGCCTGTGGAGCTGCTGTCACCAAGGGATGCTAGTGCTAAGAGTGGCCAGTGGCCGGAACTGGCAACACTGAAGGCAGCTGGCAGCCTGGAGAGTGACAGAGAGCAGCAGAGAACTGGGAGTCACTGTCACCGGTGCCTAGAAGTGTCCCAGGCCCTGTCAGTAGCTGCTTGCTCTGTATGGCAAGGAGGGCCACTAATACCAAAAGAAGCGACGGCCCTTGGCATACAAAGCTCAGAGCTGTCAACACTACAGGAGCTGCACTTTGCCAGCTTGTGATTTCTGTACAGACTGAGCAAGAACTTTCAGCCAACCGGCAGCATCTTAGAAGTATGTGCAGGGACCCTCCCCTTTGGAGGGCCCTGAAGAAGAGGGAGGACAGTGATGGTTATCAGCAGGCTCAAGAATTGGCCATGTCTGATTCCCACATGACACATGCCTAAGAATCCAGCTAGATGGTGACACCAGGACAGACAGGAACACAAGCCATCCAGGGAAGACAGCCTTCGGCAGTGCCTATCTCATCTTAGCTTCTGGAAATCGTCACATAAATGCGCCACTCCATCAGCCACTCAGTCCATCAGGCTCACAGGCTGGAGGAAAATTGCTTCACTGTGTTTCACTCAGCATTTAATAAGGGATCCGCTCAGCAGGGCTCGAAAAGGAGGGTGTTGGGATGTAGCTCAGGGAGAGTATTTGCCTAGCACACTTGAGGCCCTGGGTTCCACCCCAGTAACACACACACACACACACACACACACACACACACGACTGTCAACAGGACTCCAAGCAGCAAGATAAAGGCAACCTTGATTACTGACCTCAACTATGACCCCAAGAAGCCCAGACTCAGCCAGCTGGGAAGATGTCCCAGAAAGAAGCAGCGGGTCTTGTTTTAGATGGCCAAGATATAATCTGGGGCTGTTCCATTCTCTGTTATGCCTTCATAAAGAAGTTTAGACCTGCTGATCTTTGGTTTCATTACAATGATTACAGGCTGACACGTAATGGGCCCAGAAGCCACCTCCACCCCTGTCCCCACACCATGGCTTAACTTCCTTATGTACATACACACAACCTAGAAAGACGCGGTCACACCAGTTTTGTTGTTAGACTTGACTCGAATCCCCAGCACCTTGTCTTGGTTAAGACGTGGGACTGGGGATTTAAACCAGTGGTTAGAGTGCTTGCCTAGCAAACGCAAGGCCCTGAGTTTGATCCCCGGCGCGCACACACATGCGCATGCATATGCGCGTGCGCACACACACACACACACACACAATGTGTAGCATCAGCAAATGGTTCCAGCGACAGCTACAGTAGGAGTCAGCCGACTCTTTCTATAAAGGACCACATAATAAATATTCTGGGTTTTGCAGGACATATGGTCTCTGTTGCATATTCATCTTTTTATATATAAATCTTGAAAAATACAAAAACCTTTCTTAGCTTGTGGGCCACATAAAAACAGGTTACGGGCTAGATTTATCTCACAGGCTGTAGTTTCCTGACTCTTGGCCTAGAACCAGGCCACTCCAACAAGAAAGTTCAGGCGGCTAAGCCGGAAGCGAGTCTGAGCCCCCTTCTCGCCCAGAGGGTGCAGGGCCGGGCTGTCCAGCAGCGGTCAGCAGCAGGCCTCGCGTTTCCACAATGGCCCGTACTGCTCCCCCAACACTCTGGTCACAGTCCTTAACCAAGAAAAGGCGGCCCTCTGCGGACGGCCACATTCCACATTTGGTGACGGGCGGCCTAAGGTGCGCGGACCAGGAGGAGGCGGGTAGGTGGAGTCAGACACCCTTCTGAGCTGACTTTTGAGCAGACTTCCAACAAGCAGCACCAGATGTCTGTGGGTAGCAGGAAAACGTCAAGTCCCGCGGAATCCCTTAAATAGCAGCTGCGATCAGCCTCCGGAGTCGGTGCCCGGCTCGCTGCTGCCCCTAGTGGACAGCTCCCACCTTTGCCATCGCCGGGCCAGCCCCGAGCTATAGGGGAACCTCTGCGAGTTGAGGGCCCCGTCGGCGCTGCTTCCGGCAGTGGGGGTGTGGGGGGTTGACGTTTTCCCCCGAGGAGTAGCTGCCACCAAAGCAGATGACGCGAGGACCAGATCAGCTGTGCTTTCGACTCTACTATTTAGTGTAACCATTGGCAACCTATAGTCATCAAGTCTGAGCTGACCCACCCTACTCGCGGTGTGAGGCCAGGAGTCGAGGCCTCCACGGGGCAACCGCTTCCTTCCGAGGGACGACTGGACAGCTGCCCTTTGCAGAAGCGTGCGCTTGGCGGCTGCGTCCGGCAGGTGGCGCTGTGGTACCGGGAGATGGCCTCAGACTATCCTGCAATTTAGAGATTGTCTCAAAATTAACAAATAAAAAGGGCTGGAGACAGACCTCAGCGCTCCCCGGGTTCAACCTCCAGTACAGACGGGAAAAAAAGCTGTCATTTCCTTTCCTCCTGGGGTGTCAGCTGTTTCTGGTACCCTACAGACAGGCGCCAGCCTCTCTCTGAGAGAATCCCGACGCTTACCGCGCATTCAAGGTACGAGCACCCGAGAAACCTGCGCCGGGAAGTTTGCATTCAGTGGCAGAAGACAGCCGGAAGCGGTGGTGCACACCTGTAATCCCAATACTTAGGAGGCTGAGGCAAGAGGATCGCTGAGAGTTTGAGGCCAGCTCGGACTACCTAGGGTTCAAGTGAGAGAGTTCAAGGCCGACTACATAGGGAGATCCTGTCTCAAAAACAAAACAAAACAAAACAACCCCCCCCAAAAAAGTCAACCATGTGTGAGTCTACCCCTTGGCTGCCCTTGGACCCAACTGTGGGTCTCAGGCCCCAGAGCAGCAGTGCTGCGCTCTCCACACAAAGCTTTTCCTTTTATGCTTTTTTTTTCTTTCTTTCTCTGTATTGAGTATTGAACCCAGAGCCTTCAAACTGAGCTACATCCCCAGTCTTTCTTTTATTTTTTAAAACAGGGTCTCACCAACTTGCTGTTGCCCAGGCTAGGCTCAAACTCGTGATCCTCCTGCCTCAGCCTCCCAGGGTGCTGATATTTGTAACACCCGGTGCACCCAAAGCTCTATTTCCAATAGCAAGGTCCTCTAAAAGTAAAAGCACTTTTAGAGGCTCTTTAACTTAGGAGCCTCGTGACTGGGCCATGGGGCTGTCAGGATAACTCTCCCCTCGCCCTTCAATCAGCTCCTTTCCATCCTACCTCTGGCCACTCAGCCTATCACCAGGTTGGACAGTGGAGACTCATTCCTGGCCACCCCCCTCCACGCGGATGACAGAACTCCCTGCTTGGCCTCGAAGAGTCCTCTCATATCCTGGAAGCACCCAGTCTTCCAGTCATCCTTCCTATTCCAGAAAGCCCAGCCTCGGCCAAGGTCACACCTGCAATCCCAGCAACTTGGGAGGCTGAGGCAGGAGGATTGGATGTTTGAGGGCCAGCATGGGCAACTTAGCAAGACTTTGTTCCAAATGAAAATTAAAATTAAAAGGCCTGGAAATGTAGCTCTATGGCAGAGTGCTGGGTTCGGGCTAGCAAACCCTGATAGATAAATGAAGATGTGAGAGACGAGAATATATTTGTCAGGTACTCAGGGGACTTTATCAAAATGAAGCCCAAAACTGACTCAAACTCCCAGATTTATTGAGGAACAACAGAGGCACAGTGTTCTCTGAGCACTGAGGTTTGCTTCAGGTTAGCAAGCATAGTGACAGTTTGGCTGAATTATTAACTTTCTTCTGATTGTCCTCAAGGGAGTATCCTTGCTTTCCCCATAAGGTGCCTCTCTGCTTGAGCTGGCAAAACATCCCATCTTCAAGATGTCCTGGCTCCTCGGAGTTAGCCGTCTTCTGCCCACCAAGTCAACCCAAGCAGACATTGACCCATTGGGTGTTGCAAGGAACTGCACATTAGAGCACCCCTGGATTTGAGCTCCAGTACAAACAAAACAAAACAAAACAAAACAAAACAAAACAAAAAACCACAAAACAAAAACCAGGGTCTAATCCCTGAAAGGTCTTAGTATCTTTCCCACATTATACAGCTATGTCATAAACACATACAAGTCCCACTTGAAGGGAAGATTTAAAATATAAACTTCTAGAGTTATTTAGTATTTGTCTATGTGTGTGTGTGGGTTGTTTGTTTCGTTGGTTGTTGTTGTTGTTGTCTGTCCTGGGGTTTGAACCTAGGGTCTTTGTGCTGAGCTACATCCCCAGCCCCTTTTATGCCCAGCAGTATTTAGCATTTTAACAGGCTCTTTTTCAATTAAGGGACTCTTGGTCTTGGCGTTGGTTTGTGTTGTGAAATTTGTACAAGAGGTTATGATTCTTCATTTGGATGACTTGCATTAGATTTCTACCCTGAGACTTGGAGCTTCCCTGTTCTATAGATACCTCAGCAGAGATAAAGTAATACATGAGTCTCAGATAAATTAAACAGCCTCAGAAAACTGTGAAGGGAGAAAGAACACGGAATTAGCACAGAAACTGTAACTACATGACACAGGTGCCACACCAGGACTAAAATAGTTAGCAGAACCTGGAGTTTTGGCGAGGCAGCCCTGAGAGCAGAGCCTGGCCAGAAAGAGGCCAGCCAGGATAGTGCTGGTGGGGGCGAAAGCAGACCCAAGAAACTGGTTCTTGAGTCACCAACAAATAGAAGGTGAAACCTAGAAGTGGCTGCTGTAGCCAGAGGAAGCCTTGTTCTGGGACTACCATCAGGAGCTGGGTGCCATATGAGGAGCATATTCCCTTCCTCCTCCCTTTATTGTCTGCTTCAGGGAAGGCTGATGAGGAGCCCAGCTGTTGAAGCAGAACAGCCTCAGCATTGCACAGTCAGGCAGACCAAGATGGATGTGGAGTGAGACAGTAGTTTAATGTTTCCCATGGACTGAGCTCCTGCAGTTCTGCAGCTTTAGACATCGCCAGCTATAAAGTGCATTACAAACCCAGCTAGGCGGTAAAGGCCTGTAATACTAGCACTTGAGAAGCTGAGGCAGGAGCACTGCCTTGAGTTTGAGGCCAACCTAGACTACACAATTCAAGTCCAACATGAACTACATACATAGCCACACCGTGTGTCAAAAAAAAAAAAAAAAAAGCTCAATGCTGGGGTTGGGGATTTAGCTCAAGTAGTAGACCACTTGCCTAGGAAGCACAAGGCCCTGAGTTTGA
This sequence comes from Hystrix cristata, assembly GCA_004026905.1. Lineage (NCBI taxonomy): Eukaryota > Metazoa > Chordata > Mammalia > Rodentia > Hystricidae > Hystrix > Hystrix cristata. The sequence continues at coordinate 11,367 of PVJO010002575.1, forward strand.
TCCCCAGCACCCAAAAAACCCCCAAAGGTGCTCTGTCTAGATTGCCCAGATTTCTATTCAGATGCTTCCTAGTTGTGGGACTGTATGTGAGCTACTTACCTCACTTGTGTCTCAGTTTCCTTACTGCAAAGTAGAGACAATTATAGTATCTATTAAGCCAGGGAGGGTGATGCACACCTACAGGTGTCACAATTACCATTACAATTACAATTCCAGCACTCTGAGAGGCTGAGACAGGAAGACTGCAAGATCAAGCCCAGCCTAGGCAACTTACCGGCTTAGCAAGACCTGTCTCAAAAAATTTAAAAAGGGCTGGAGATATAGCTCAAAGTGAACACTCTGGATTCAACCCCTAGTAACACACACACACACACACACATACACGCAATTGTTTTTAAATTAAGGGAAAAAAAAGGCCTGGAGATGTTGCTTAGTGTGAAGGCCCGAGGTTCAATGGGGAAAAAAAAAGGAGCGGGGAGGAGGAGGAGGAGGAGGAAAAGAAGGCTAGTAAGACATCTTGGTATCTACTTCACATGGTCATCAGAAGAGTCCACTGATTTTGCATGCATAGAGCGCTTAACCCAGTGTCAGACACACAGAGTCCTCTGGGTGTCACCAATATCACCGCTGCTGCAATCACCACCATCCTCATCACCGTGATTATTACTGCTTGGGTTGGGGAGGCCTGATTCAGCGTTTCCGGGAAAGTCTGGGTGTCACACAACACTTGGCAATGTTTCAAAGCTACTGTGCACCCGAAGAGGCAGACAGTTGGAAAGCCTCCAATTTGGAGGAAGGGTGTTTTGGTTTGGATTTTGGGATGTGTTGGCTGTTGGTGGCTTTCTTGCTATTTAACTAATAATTGCTGTCAGCTCAGCCTTGTCATTACCAGTTTAGTTTGTTATGGGTTATTTAGTTAAATTGCATGTATAATGACGCATATCTGCCTCAACTCCATGTGTGCGTGGCCTGCAATTTTCCACTAATTAGACTTTTTAAAGACACATATGCATTTTTCTACTCAAATCTGCATCATCTGTTTGCCTATTGCCAAAGCAGATGTACCAGCATCCACCCACCACCCTTCTCTAGGAAATAATCTGCTTATTATCAGCAAGTCATTTTTTTCCCCTGGAAATAGAAACTAATGGGGGCCAAGATGGGCTCTTGTCCCTTGAAGTGGGGACCATGAGAAGAGCACAGACAAGAGGCCCAGGGTGTGAATCAGGCAGGAACAGTGGGGCTGGAGGAGGGGCAGATGCCCAGACATTCGGACCCACCAAGGTCCTAGAACCCCCAATCTAGCTCCAGCCCCTCCCAGAAGAGCCGAGACACCCACCGGTTCCCCAGGATTGAGTAGCCCAGACATGTCTTATCTCAATGGCTTTATTTCCCCAGTGTGGGGAGGCTGGGGTCGGGGCAGTGGTCCAAGTAGCCCCGAGGACCCTCTTGTGTCCCCTGCTGGGGCAGGACCCTCCGAGGCCAGCAGTTCTGGCTGCCCAGCCTGATCCTCCCACAGCAGGGCTGGTGCTGGGAGGAGCCGGGCCTGCTGTGGCTCGCATGGATGACACTCCCTGAGGTGTCCCCACCGTGGTCCAGGAGCCTGGGGCCCAGGTGAGGGACAAGGCTGTTGGGCACACAGGTGGGACCAGCTGGGCCCTGGTCTAGGAGCAGGACCCTGGGGGCCACTCCTTGAAGACCACCAGCGGCAGTCAGTCTGAAGGGAAGAGAGAAGAGACGTTGCCTCTCCAGCAGGTGACAGGGGAAGAGAAACAACAGGAGACTCAAACAGAAGAAACCCAGAAAAAGCAGCACAGAAAGCCCAAAGGGACAAGAGAGGGACCAGGGACAACGGAAGTCAATGGAAGTACAGGTGCGGGAGAGCCACTGACAGGCCCTATCTCTGACCTTTCGACCCAGGCCGGGAAGGGGGCGGCGGCCCGCCTGGTGGCAGCACAGCAGAGCGGCTCAGAGCCTCGGCCACCCAGTCCAGGACGCGGCTACAGTGCTGGACCTGGGGAGAGGGAGGGACACCGAGGCAGGAGAGGGGAACTCGCTGCCCTACACCCTCCGCAGCCCCCCAGCCAGGCCCCGCGTCCTCACCTCCTGCTCCAGCCCTTTGAGACGCCGATCATACTCCCGGATCTGCCCCAGCTGCTTCAACGCTGTATCCACCCTAGAAAAAGGGGCCTTCAGCCCAGAGGCCCCGCCCATCGGTCCCGCCCCGCCCTTCACAAGCCCCGCCCCTGTCTCCTCCAGCGGGTCACGGGCCCGCCCATCTCAGAAACCCCGCCCACCCCAGAAGCCCCGTCGGCTCGGGCCCCGCTCTCACTTCTGAGAAGTGCGCTTCAGCCGCTCAGAGTCGCTGTCCCGCTTGTCCCGCGCGCGGGCCAGTAGGAAGCTCTCCTTGCGCACCGACTCCCACGTCAGCAGCCTCCGCTCAGCTTCCTTAGAGAGGCGGACACCTGGTGGGCGATCCCATGAGTCAAAAGCCCAAAAGCCCCCTCCACCTCGGGCCACGCCCCGTTCCCCCAACCCCGGGAGCGCTCTGAAGACCCCGCCCCTGGGCGGTCCCGGAGCGCGCTCCCGCCCTGACCCCGCCCACCGGCCCCCGAAGGGCGTCTCCTCCCCTTCCCTTCCCACCCCCACATTCCAGCTCATCTTTCTCTCCATGCTCCGCCCACTGGAAGCCAGGTCTGCACTTACGGAAGTGTTCGAAGGCCTCGCAGACAGGAGAGTCGGGGATGCTGGACTTGCGGCGGCCGCGGCAGCTCCTGTGCAAGTGCCTGATAAGGAGTCGCACGTGGGAGATGATGATGAGGGGCGGGGCCAGTGCGGGCCGAGAGTGGAATTCCCGGATGAGGCTGTAGCGTTGTGCCTTCCAATAGAGGTCGCTGTTCCCTTGTACTTTGCCAAACGTGTAGCTGCAGAGGTCAGAGGTCAAGGCTCACCCAAGGTCAAGCGCCAGATTTGGGGGGAGTATCGAGCTTAGATGTCGGGCAATATGTCTTTAAAGTCTAAGGCAGCAGGCAGATGTCAGGGTCAATAAACTCAAAGTTATTACAGGACACAATTAGAAATGGAGTTAGAAAGGCCAAAGGTTAGATGTCAAAGGTCAAATTGGGGATGGTGTCATGAATTAAAGTAGAGGTTGGACGTGGAATTGGAATCGGGCTCAAAAGTCAGCCTCAGGGCTGGAGATGTAGCTCAGTGGTAGAGGGCTTGGCTACCATGAGAGAGGCCCTGGGTTCCTTCCCTACCACCCGGAAACTCAGAAACGAAAATGAGGATGTTACTATCCACCATGCAGGAATAAAAAGGATTATAAACGAGTACTATCAACAATTGTATGAACTGTATGTTAACAAATTAGATAAATTAGATGAAATGGACAAATTCCTAGAAACATAAATTACACTGACACAGAAGAAATAGAAAGTCTCAAAAGATCTATTAAAAGTAAAGAGACTGAATCACCAAAGACTCTCCAATAAAGAAAAGTACAGGACCGGATGGGCTCACTGGTGAATTATACCAAACATTTGAAGAATGAAGTCCTTTATAAATTCTTCCCAAAAAATTGAACAGGAAAGAAAATGTCCAAAGTTATTCTGTGAGGCTCACATTACCATAATACCAAAGTCAGGTAAAGACATCACAAGGAAAGTACAGGCCAATATCCTCTATGAATATGCATACAAACAGCCTCAAAAGCGACAGCAAACCAAGTCCAGCCCCAGCTTAACAGAGTCACACATCATGACCAAGTGGGATTAATATTAGGAAAGTAATGGTAGTTCAACATATAGATAGTCAATCAATGTCTCTGGCCTGAGCTGGGGATTTAGTGCAGTGGTCAGAGTGCTTGCCTTGCAAGCACAAGGCCCTGAGTTCGATCCCTAGCACCAAAAAAAAAAAAAGTCTGGGGCCTGGTGGCGCACACCTGTAATCCCAGCACTCTGGGAGGCTGAAGCAGAAGGGTCACAAGTTCAGGCCCATCCTGGACAATTTAGTGACTTAACAAGACCGTGACTCAAAAAAAAATTTTTTTTAAAACTAAAAACTCAATGTAAAGGTCCTGCATTCAATCTCGAGTGTGCACACACACATACACTTACACATGAAAAATGAAAACAAAGCAATTCATTTGCAATAGCATCTACAAAAATTAAGCACCTAGCTGGGTGTGGTAGCATATGCCTGTAATTCCAGCACTCAGGAGACTGAGGCAGGGAAACTGTTTCGACTTCAAGGCCAGCCTGGGCTACACGGTGAATTCAAGGCCACCTGAACTACACAGTGAGACTCTGCCTCAAAAAACCAATAAAGAAAAAAAAAAAATTAAGCATCTACCACTAAATGAAGAAAGTGGAAGATGTGTACATGGAAAATTACAAAACATCCCTGGGATACTCTGGTTTCTCTTCAGATCGCATAAACATTAAATACTACCCGAAGCAATCTGCAGAGTCACTGCAATCACTGTAGAAATCCCAACAACCTTTTCTGCAGACATGGCAAATCAATCCTTAATTATTACGGATTTGCAAGAGGCCCTGAATAGCCCAAATAGTCTTGAAAAATAACAAAGTTGGAGGGCTCACACATACCAATTTCCAAATATGTTGCAAAGCTACAATCATCAAAACGGTTTGGTACTAGTGTAAGGACAGACATACAGACCCATGGACTAAAAGCCAGAAAAAGCCCCATAAATCTATGAATGTCACAGGGCAAATTTTATCTCCTTTAAAATACATGCTAAAGTCTTAACCCCTGCTCCCTCAGAATATGACTTTATTTGGAAATAGGGTCTTTGCAGAGTGATTAAACTAAAATGAGGTCATTGGGGTGGTCCCTGCTGTCATTACAAAGTGGGGAGATCTGGACACAGACAAATACAGAGAGCAGATGAATGCAGAGATTTCAATGGTGCATCTACAAGACAAAGACCGCCACCAAGCCACTGAAAGCCAGAGATGGGCGCAGAGCAAATTCTCCCTTTCAGCCCTCAGAAGGGACTGACTGACTCTGCCAGCACCCTGATTTTGGATTTGCATCCAGAACTGTGAGGCAGCACGTTCCTGTTATTTAAAGACACGCGGGTTTGGGTACTTTATTACAGCTGCCCTAGCAAACTAAAACAATAGCCAAGTGATTTTAACAAGAATGCCAAGTCTACTCAAAGGGAAGGAAGAGTCTCTTTCACAAGTTAGCCTGGAATGAATGGATTTCCACATGCACAAAGAATGAAATTGGGAGCGGGGCGTGGTGGAGCATGCCTGAAATCCCTGCACTTGGTAGGCTGAGGCAGAAGGATTGCCTCAAGTTTGAGGTAAGTCTGGGCTACACAATGAGCTGAAGCCTAGCCTGAAGTATATAGCGAGACCCTACCTCAAAAAAAAAAAAAAAGAGAAGAAAAGAAAAAGAAAAGAAAAAAGAATGAATTTGGGCTCTCACCTCACACTATACACAAAAACTTAACTAAAACTGGAGCGACAACAACCTGCACATAAAGGGCTAAAGCCATTAGAACTCTCAGAAGAAAACAAGCAAATCTTCATGATTTTGGATTTGGCAATAGGTCCTTACGTACAATATCAGAACAATAAACTACCAAAGAAAAACTAGATAAATTGGGCTTCATCAAAATCAAAAGTTTTTGTGCATTATAAGACATCAAGAAAAGGAAAAGACAACCTACAGAATGAGAGAAAATGTCCTCAAATCATAAATAGAAGTTTATATGTAGAATATATAAAGAACTGTGACAATAATAAAAAGACTGACAACCCATTTTAAAATGGGCAAAAGGTGTGAATGTGTTTTTCTCCAGAGAGAAAATAAACACACCAATAAGCAGATGGAGAGTGGTCAACAACAACATCACTAAAGAAACTCAAATGACAACCACAAAACACCACCAGACTGACAGGCACCAGGATGACCGGTTTTCACACAAGTTGAATAACAAAGGTTGGCAAGGAAGTGGAGGAACAAGAAATCTCCTCCTGCTGGTGGGAATGTAAAATGACCCACTGCTATGGAAAGAGTTGGGCAGGTCTTCAAAAGACTAAACACTGCTGGTTTAAACTTTAAACCAGCAATGCCATGTGTAGGTACACAGCCTGAAGAAAATAAAACAGGGCGTTCTTAACAGCACACGCTTCTGGGAACAGACTGTGGTGATGGCTGCAGAGCACTGTGAATGTAATTACTGTCACTGAATTGTACATTTACAAATTGTAAAAGTGGTCAATTTTATTTTATTTTTGGAGGGTGCTAGGGATCGAACTCAGGGCCTTGCTCTTGCTAGGCTAGTGCTCTACTACTGAGCTAAAACTGCAAGCCCTCAAAATGGCCAATTTTATGTCACACGTATTTAACCACAACTTTAAAAAATTTTTGGCCTTGGCTCAGGGAGAAAGCACAAGTGAGGAACAGACGCTGGCTGGACTCAGGGACAAGTCAGTGACTGTTGGTTGTCTTCTGTTTTAGTTTTGATTTTTGAGACAGGGTCTTGCTATGCAGAGGGTCAGCAGGTGGGGCCCGGTCAGAGGGCTCCGAGGCCTCACCTGAACATGGCGATGAGCAGATTGAGCAGCAAGATGTTGGCCACGAGCAGGAAGACGATGAGGAGCAACACGACCAGCCAGTTGGCATAACCAGAGACACAGGAGCCCGCCTGGGGCCCCAGAGGCTGCGCCCAAGCACCATCCTCGGACGAGCAATTCGTGTGCTTCATGAGGGCCACTGTTCAAAGGCGGACACTCAGGGACCCAGCATAGGGACTGCCGGGGTGGGGCCGAGACCCAGAGAGGGGTAAGGAGCCCTACCGTCCATATCCTCCTGGGGGATCTGCCCAAAGATCTGCAGATAGGGCCGGTAGAAGACACGACGCAGGATGTTGGGGAGATCTCGGTCACGGGGACTTAGCAGCCCCTCGGTGGCCACACCGTAGGCAACGAGCCAGACACCAAGGAAGAAGAGGAAGAAGAAGACATCCTTCATCTGCAGAGGAGGAAGATGCTGCTGAGCCTGGCCCCACCCACCCGCCTGGCCCCGCCCATCCGGTACCCCGCCCCGTGGCACCTCCCCTCTCCAGGCCCCGCCCCAGGCCCACGTGGCCCTCACCATCTTGCTCACGATGACAATCTTGGGCCCCAGCTGCTTGTTCACGGTGAAGATGTGCAGCAGCCGCAGCGTGAAGATCATGAAATCGAGGCACAGCACTGTGCGGCCCAAGTCATACAGGTCTGTGGTCAGCCTGGGGTGTGAGCACAGCATCAGGGTCACTGGAGGGCCACGGAGGAGCCGAGGCCTCCGCGGGTCAGGGCCACGACCCCTGATTCTCGGGGTTTTACTCAATTTCCAGTACACACTGGGGCACAGGGCACCACACCCCCAGGTAATGGCTAAGTGAAGGGTTAGGGTTAGAAAAAAACTGGGGAGGTCTCTCTAAGAATCAAGCAGGGGGGGCATGGTGGTGCACGCCTTGTAATCCCGGTCCTTGGGAGGCTGAAGTAGGAGGATTGTCTCGAGTTTGAGGTCAGCCTGGATTACATAGTGAGACCATGTTTCAAAAAAAAGACAAGCTACAAGTTGCAACAACAAAACTGTTGGGATCCAGAGTAGGCGAGAGGGAAGGAAGGAGGGAGGGCAGCGGATCGATGAACTCCCATACAAAATTGGGAGTTAGGAGGGAAGGACAAACTATGAAGATTATTGATAGAAGTGCCCCGTGTGGCCGTTAAGCTTACAAAAACATGCCCTTCCTGTCTAGTGGAGTCACATGTACTAAAAGAAGGACATCTTCACCTAACAGATGGACAAAAACTGTGAAAGTCAAATTGAGAGCTAGAAAATGTTAAAGATGGACCATACCAGGCATTACCAAGAGCATCCTCAAGGGGGCACTACTGTACCCTGGTGGTTGCCTTGTGAAGGAGCAAAGCTATGCAACAGGAAATCCCAGTCAGTAATACGTGTGCTCTTTGGTCCACCCACTTTCCATCTAGGATGTAAACTTTCATTATTTTGGAACAGTAAAAATAGAAACAATCTAAATGTTCATCTAGAGAGGACTGGCAGAATAAGTTGATCCAGCCAGGCACAAGCCTGTGATCCCAGAACTAGGGAAGCTGAGGCAGCGGGACTGCTGCAGGCTCAAGGCCAGCCTAGGACACATTAGTGAGACTGTCTCAAAATTAATTAACCTATTAATAAAGTGATTCATCAATTCAATCAGGGAAGTAAGCAGATGCTTCTCCCCAAGGCCAAGCAATTCTCATTTTTCCCTCTCAGTGATTCGTCCCTCATCTGGAAAGTGATGGAGTTGATAAAATACCCAAAGCAGGCCTGACCTTCCTAGACCACGACAGAGGGAAGGTCTGTCCTCTTCTCTCAAGAGACACTTTATACAAAATAAACAACGGATGGACAGAAGCATTCGTGTGCTGCCAAGTCCCTTCCCTTGCTCTGCCTACATAAACGATTTGTGTCAGGTGACTTCGTGTCACCCTAACTCTGCCTCCGGCACCAGCCGACAGAGCTTGAGCAGGGTCACTGCTGTCACATAAAAGTTTTGCTCCTTTTTTTCCTTTGTAGTACTGAGGATGGAACCCAGAGCCTCATGCATGTGGGGCAGGTGTTCCACCACTGAGCTACATCCCCAGAACTTTTATTTTTATTTTCAAACAAGGCCTAAGTTGCCCAGGCTGGCCTCCAATTCGGGATCTTCCTGCCTCAGTCTCCCAAGTAACAGGGATCACACATATGCACCACGGCACCTGGCCCAGGGAGGAAGGGAAATGGAAGGGAGGAAGAAGGAAGGAGGAGGGAAGAAGAGAGGGAGGGAGGAAGAAGGAAACTTACTGGCTTAGGAAGAGCTGAAGCAGTTATAATATGACTGTAACTTCATACTATCTTGAGTAGAAAATAAGAGACGTTGTTGAAGAAACTTAGGATGAGTTCTCTCTCTCACTTCAGAACTTTCTCTCACTGCCTTATAAAAAAACTAATTCATTAAATTCTGGCAAAAAGTAATCTGTCTTGTCTGATCTTTAGCCAGTGATGGCTCTAATCCCATCCTCTGGAATCCAATGTGATGTTTTCAGAGAATAAGATACATTTGTAAACACTGACAGAGAAAGAACTTCAGGATAGATTGCTGAGAAAAAGTTTCCAGAAGAATACACAACACGTCACATCATTTATTACAAACAATGTGTATCTGTCCATGGAAATAATAGAAAAAGAGCAGGCAGGGTGTGCCCCAAACTGTTGATGGAGGAACCTGAGAAAGGCAGAGTGCTTTTCACCACTGAGGAAAGCCTTCAGTTTCTGATCTGTCCTTTATTTTTCAAATCTTGTTCAATGGAAATATATTTCTCCTTTTTAAAATTTTTTGTAAGAGACTATATTTAAAAGATGTTTTAAACTGTTGAAGAATGAGACAGATGACACATGAGGAGTTTAGAGTCACATATGAGGGGAGAGATGGGAGAGGCCATGGTCAGTGCACTGTTTGGGAGGATCTTGGGATGACACAAAGAAGGGAACCAGAGTCTGGGAGGACAAGGAGCCTTTCAAAGGCAGGACAGCAAGCGCAAGTCCAAAGGAAGTGTGGGAGTTAGCCCAGACAATCCTGGGTGGTAATGATACATGCCTGTAATCCTAGCCACTTCAAGAGGCTGAGCCAGGAGGATCTCAAGTTTGAAGCCAGTCTGGGCAACTTAGCAAGATCTTGTCTCAAAATAAAAAAAAAAAAGGTCCAGGGCTCCCTGGGTTCAACATAGCTCAGTGCTCCCCGGGTTCAATCTCCTGTGGAGGGGAGGAGTGAGCAGATACCAAGACCCAAAGAAATAGTTGCTTGTGCCCGAGGACATTTTGCCCTGCCCTTTGCCCTCCTCTTGGGCACCATGTGGTAAGATCTGGAAGCACCACACCGCCCAGTCCTGGCAACAGTATTTGCGAGGAATGTCTCACAATTCATATTTTATTAAAAAATAAAATAAAATAAAAAATAAAAAGCTGCACGTGGTGGTACACACCTGTAATCTCAGCACTCGGGAGGCTGAGGCAGGAGGATCACAAATTTGAGCTAAAACAGGGCAACTTATTGAGACCCTGATGCAAAATAAAAAATACACAGGGCTGGGGATGCAGCTCGGTGCCAAGGTCCCGGGGCCCACGCCCAGCACTGGGAAAAGAAAAACTGGGGAGACAGCCCCGCAGGGAGGGATGGCCAGGGGCCAAGCAGGATCCCGCAGGCGCGGCGGGGCGGGTGCTGCCCACTCACCGGCAGCCCACGCCCAGCAGGAAGCAGCTGAGGGCCAGCAGGTCGCACTGGTTCCAGGTGTCAGCCAGGTACAGCTGCAGGCGCTGGCGCAGCGGGATGGGCCCGGGCCGGGGGCCCCCGCTGGCCAGGCTGCCCCACCCTCCGCCCAGGCCCTGGCGCAGCTCCTCACAGAGCAGCGTGAAGGCCCAGAAGTAGAGCAGCTGCTCCCAGGGCCTCGGCGGCCCCACCTGGAAGTCCAGCAGCAGCACGCGCGCGAAGAGCAGCAGGAAGAGCAGGTAGCTCACCACATTGCCCACGAAGGCGGTCACCGGCGACCCCCAGAAGCGCGACCAGCGGCGCAGGCAGCGGTGCCCTGAGCAGCGGCCCAACTGCTGCGGCTTACCGGGGGCAGCCTCGGGCCTGCGGGGAGAGGATGAAAGAGGCGCGTTCGGCCCTGGGCGCCGCCTGACCCGCGCCAGCCGGGACCTCCACGCCCGCACGTGATCCTGGCCCTCAGGAGGCTGAGGCAGGAGGATCACTGCAAGTTTGAGACCAGCCTACGCTACATAGTGAGTTCAAGACCAGCCTGGACTATACAGCAAAACCCTGTTTAAAAAAAAAAAAATAGGCCTTATTGTATGAGAGAATTAAATGGGCTGACTTTCAAAATAAATTAGCACAACGGCTACCCATTGTGAGTGTTCTATAACCTTAGTTACTATCATTGGCATCACATTGTAAAGATGGGAAGCCACCAGGCCGCCCTTGACCTCCCACACTACGGTTTCTATCAAAACTTGCTCTGTGGTTCGAATATTTCTCTTGGCTTTTCTCTTCTATCTTGAATGTTTGGTATTCTTTGTAAGTACACTGTCTCAGAAAACAATATGTGCACATACAGTCACATGTCACTTACCCAAAGGGACACATTCTGAGAAATAGGTCATTAGGTGATTTCATCATTGTGCAAGTGCCACAGAGCACACTGACACAAACTATGGTGGCCCTATTTTTTTTGTGGTGGCGCTGAGGATGGAACCCAGGGCCTTACGCATGCCAGGCATGCACTCTACTACAGAGCTGCACCCAGCCCTAGAAGCCTGATTTTTTTGTGGGGGAGGCTGAGACAGGGTCTTGCTACGTAGTGCAGGCATCCTGCCTCTGCCTCCCAGGTGCTGGGATGACAGGCCTGTACCATGATGTCCAGTTTTTAAGTCTAGTTTTTACCACAGCAGGGGCTCTGGGGCCAGGAAGAAATATTTTTAAAAATCCCTAAATAAACCATGTCCACCTGACTCCACTTGCTACAGAGTATCAGAAGCCGAGCCTGAGGCACATGGGTCTCTAGTGACCTCCTGGGGGCACAGCCAAATCATTTTAGAAACTTCCTAAGCCCAGTTCTCACTCTGGCCTTGCAGCCCAGTCCCTCCTGGGATGTGGAGGCCACACGTGTCCTGAAACTCCCCAGGGCATCCCCGCCTCACAGTGTTGGGGGTGTCACTCACCCAAAGGGACCCTCTCCGTTAATGCCCCTGTCCATGTCAAAGTCGGGGTTCTTCTGTGTGGACTCCTCTTCTGGTTTCCTGGCATGGAGGGCAGCACAGAATAAGAAACAGATGGGGGTCTCCAGACAGGCTCAGAGTTCTTCACCCAGAGACACTGCAGAAAGACAGCAAGGTGCCCCCTAGAGTCATCCCAAGGGGAACTTCTCCTAGGGCCATGGCCAGAAAAGCAGAAGAGCTGCCCCTAGAGACACTGCAGGGAGCACCCTGAAAGCTCACCTTCCAGAACATTCCATCCAAGGGAGGGAAGGAGAAGCCCTCTCCCAGGGAAGGTACATGCCAGGTGGGCCAAGTGAGAAATGCGGGAAGAAGTGAGCAGGAGGAGCAATTGGACAACCCTCCTGCCAGCCTCACCCCGGGGACTGACCTGAAGGTGATGAGGTTGGTGTAGATCAGGGGAGGGCAGAAGAAGGCGAGGACCAGGGCCCAGATGGAGGTGGTACTGTCCATCTCCCCCCACCACTTCTGTGTCAGCAGAGACTGTGGGGTGGGAGTGGGGATCAGGAACCTGAACCCCCCCACGGCCACCTACTAAACCCCTGGTGGAGGCCTGGGCCACAGCTGCAGGGCACAGAGCAACTGGCCATATGGGGGCCGTGGCCATGAGGGTTTGAGGTCGGTGGTCAAAGGCAGACAACTGGCCCAGGGTCTGGCAGCCAACATTTATTGACAGCATGAACCAGATATTGGGCTAGGCTCATAGCATCCCGGCCACACCCCTAGAGGTTGGTACTTTCCACACCCAAGGCAGAGAGTTTAAGGAAATGACCCAGGAAATAGCAAGTGATAGAGCTGGAATCCATGAGTTTCTCCACTATTCAAGGCAAGGGACTCTGGGTAATTTATTGAGTTTTGGGGTTTTTTGGGGGGTGCTGCTGGAGGTTGAACTCAGAGCTTTGCACCTGCTAAGGCAAGCACTCTACCACTTGAGCTAAATCCCCAACTCTTTTTTCGGTTTTTTGAGACAGGGTCTCGCTATGTGGCCCAGACTGGCGTCGAACTCACGATGATCCTCCTGCCTCAGCCTCCTGAGTGCTGGGATTACAGGCATGTGCCACGATGCCCAGCATCTGATCAGATTTAAATGAGAGCTACTGAGGGGCTAGTGAGGTGGCAGAAGTCTGTAATCCTAGCACTTGGGAGGCTGAGACAGGAGAATTGCTGAGTTCAAGGCAAACCTGGGCTAGATAGTGAGTTCAAGGCCAGCCTGAACTATGTAGCGAGATTCTGTCTCAAAACATAAATGAGGGATACTGAGAAAGTTTACAAAATGTCCAATTGTCAGGATGGAAGAGAATCTGGGATGAGCAGGACTGCTCATGGGAAAGAATTTCCTATAGGAAGGATGGGATTTCCTAAACAAATGTCTACGTCCAAAACACTAGGCAATTATCTAGTGAAGTCATTCTGACTTTTGAGAACCAGAACTAGGGACTACCTAAGCAGTGACGGTGAACCTTTCGAGCTTTCGATGATAACAAACAGCCCACTGTGCCGTAAGTGCCATAGATCTGCCACTACCGCCAGTGTACACGCAGCAGGGCTTCCTCTGAGAGGAATGGGGGCTGCCTTAACAGTAGGAAGGACTTCCTGTAGATGAGGCGGAACTTCCTTTGGGAGGAGACCGACTTCCGCTGAGATTAAGGTTTTCTGGCAGGGGAAGTGGGACTTCCTACTAGAAGTGATAGGAATTCCTGTACCTGCAAAGGACTTTGCCGTGGGAAGATTGGTGGGGGCGGGGAGCTTCTTAAGGGAAGAGCTGTCCGTCTGAGAGGAGCCAGACTGTCACAGCAGGGTGGTCTCCAGGGGAGGGGCTGCTCAAGACCAAGGGGTGTTCCCAAGGGCAGAGGTTTGGCCACACAGTCCCCAGAGTCAGATGCTCACCTGGACCCCATCCTGGGCAAAGAAGGCACGAGCATCAGCCTGCATGGCAAGCTGGAGGCAGGTGGCATCGCCCCAGAGTGGGCAGCGTCGGAGAAGCAGGCGGGAGGCCCTTTCCTCGCTGCTGCGGTAGCACTCTCCGAAGAGGTCTGGGGACAAGGGGCGCGGTGAGCGGGGAGGGGAGGAGCGCGCAGAGCGTGTGCCCAGCCCCTGCTCCCAGGCACACCCCCCCACGCACCAACGCCCATGCTCTCAAACTTGGCCGCCAGCTCTTTCCGCCGGGCTGCCTCCTCAGCCTCAGTTTCCATGCGGGCCATCACTCGGAGCAGCAAACAGGCTCCAAGGGCAGAGGACACAGCGTTGGAACCCTAGAAAGACAGACAATGGCTGTGTCAGAGTTTGCAGTGAGGGTCAGAGAAGAGGCAGAAATTAAGCGGGTCATCAGAGGCCAAGGGGTAATTAATCCTTCATCGACACAAATACTCAGTGGTTCCACTTAGATGAGGTCCCTGGAACAATCACACTCATAGTGACAGAGTAGGATGGTGGCTGCCAGGAGCCTGGGCGAATGGGGAGTTTATTTTTTCCTGGGTAGAGAATTCAATTCAGGAAGAAGCAGTTCTGGAAATACATAATGGCAGCGTTTGCACAATAATGTGAGTACTTCACAAATGTACACTTAAAAACTGGTCAAATGGTAAATTTGTTTTTTGTTCTGAAACAGGCTCTCACTGTGTTGTCCAGGCTGGTCTTGAACTCTCCTTCTTCCTGCCTCATGCTTGAATTACAAGTGTGCACCACTATACCTGGTTTAAAATGGTAAATTTTATGTATATTTTACCACAAATTTTTAAAAACAGACAAGGACTTAGAGAAGATGGAACCACTACATACTGCTGCTGAGAATGTAAAATGCGGCAGTCACTGTGGAAAAGTGTGGCAGTTCCTCAAAAATTAAACACAAGGTTACTGTATGAGCCCGCAATTCCACCTCTAGATAAATACCTAAAAGTATTGAAATGAAACTTGTACATGAATATTCATACTAGGATTGGGGCTCTAGCTCAGGTGGTAGAGCAAGCGCCTTAAGACCATACCAGCATTATTTACAATAGCCAAAAAGCAAAACCACCCAAATGAATGGAGAGATGGATGGATGGATGGATAAAATAGAGTCTATTCACACAATGGAATATTATTCGGCCATAAAGAGGAATGGAGTACTGCTAGCTGCTATATGGATGAACCTTGAAAACATTATTTCAAGGAAAGAAGCCAGTCACAAAAGGCCACATAAGGCCGGGCATGGTGATGCACACCTGTAATCCCAGCACTTGGGAGGCTGAGGCCAGCCTGGGCAACATAGTTCAAGGCCACTTGGGTGCTGGGGATCAAACTCAGGGCCTTGTGTTTGGGAGGGAAGTGCTCTACCGCTGAGCTAAATCCTCAAGCCCTATGGTTGCATTTAGATGAAATGTCCAAAATAGGCAGTGCATAGAGACAGGAAGCCAATTAGAGGGTGGGGGAGATCGGAATGTGGATTGACTGCTTAGGGAGTAAAAGCTTTCTGTTTTCCCTTGTAATGATTACCTAACATTATGAGTGTACTAAATGCTTCTCAATTGTATACTTCGAAATGCTTTGAGTGGTAAATCGAGGCAAGATGGTGCATGCCTGTAACTCCAACTACTCATGAGGCTGAGACAGGATTATAAGTTGGAGACTGGCCTGGGCAACCTAGCAAGACCTTGTTTCAAATTATAAAAAGCCTGGGGATGTAGCTTGGTTGGAGGCCCCGGGTTCAATCCCCGGTTTAAAAAAAAAAAAAAAGTTTAAGTGGTGAATCGTATATGAATTTCTATCTCAATTTTTTAAAAAAATCTCAAAACAATTTGAACCCAAGACTTGATGTGTTGAAACAGCATAGCGCTGAAGGGGCCCTACCAAGGTGGTTCTATGGCATAAAAGCGACTTCATTTTGGATCCTATTTGAATTTCATGATTGTTTCTGCTGTTGTTTAAACTTCTCAGACCCCTCTCCCTCCCGTGTGCCACACCTGCAATGAGATGGATCTGTGTGACCGAGGGCAGATGCCCAATGTGTAGTATTGTATTTTGCTCACGGAAAAATGCATGCTGTGGAGGATAGAAAAAGAAGACAAAGCGGTCGGTGGCAGTATCAAGGGCGAGGATGGAGGGTGGGCCGGGTTTGTGTCAGAGCTCGGAGCATCGTGCAGAAGTCCTTGGTGTCCCTTGGGCCGCCCTTAGTAGGAGGATCCGAGACGGGAGTCAGCACTCACCATCTCCCAGAAGTAGATGGCCATCTGGGCTCTGTTGAGCAGCAGCGCCCAGAGGAGCAAGTCGCTCCAGGGCGCCTGCCCAAAGCTGGCTTCCAGCGCGGGTTCCGAGACCGCCCAATCTGACAGCAGGCAAACCTACAGGCGCGGGAGGCGTGGCTAGGGCTGGCCGCTTCCGGCCAGGGCTCCTCGGCCCCGCCCTCGGTCTGGCCCCGCCCCCAGCTATGGCCCCGCCCCTGTTTCCTCCCCGCCCCCCCGGCCCAGCCGCGTGCTCACGCTCTCTTTGCAGCCCTTGCCGGTGTGGGGGTCCCGGGCCTCCGCGGCTGGGTACCTCGGCGCGCACGTCTCCCCCAGCAGCGTCCGCAGCACTTGCCCCACCGGAGGCGGCCGCAGCTCCTCAGCGCCTCCTTTGGGCCCCGGGGCTTTGGTGGCTGCCCCGTGGGCCGCCTGGTCCAGGAGCGCGCGGATGAGCGAGTGCGAAGGCGCCGCGCTGTAGAGCTGGGTCAGGCGCGCGGGCGTGAGGAAGTGGCCCAGGCTGAGGCCGTGCGACATGAGCAGGCGCACGAACTCGGGCCGGTCGTTCAGCAGGGCGTCCATGAGCGACGCCTCCAGGTGGAAGGACTGCGGGGAGGAGCGAGGGGCGAGATGAGCAGGGACAGACAGGTAAGGGGCGCGAGGTTAAGGAGTGAGATGGGGCCGGATGGAGAGAGGGAACAACCTGGGGACACATGAACAATCGAATGGATGGACAGGTCATAACGGGGGGCAGGACCAAGTGTCCAAAGTCAGGGAGGGAGGAAGGGAAACAGCCCTTAGGCCCGAGCCCCGCTCACCCGCCACTGGATGTCCCCCCGGAAGAGTTCACTCTGGGCGATGTCCACGCGGTTCCAAGTCACAGCCAAACGCAGCTCGTCCAGGTAGGCTGAGGCCTCAGAGCTCCCACAGGCTGCGAGGATGAGAGGGACAGGAGACAGGAAGTCAGGACGGGGTGGGACATGGGTGGAGCTACATCCTCAGCCCTTATATTTTGAGCCCAGGTCTCCCCAAGTCGCTAAATTGCTCAGACTGGGCTTGAACTTGTGATCCTCCTGCCTCAGGTTCCCAGAGTGTAGAGATTACAGGCGGGCGCCGCCATGGTCAGCTAGAGCATGAGGTCACTGAGCTCAAGGCCAGCACTCAGACCACTGGATCAGAACCACCAAGCCACCAAAGAGCATCGCTTGCTCACTTCACATCTCTGCAGGTAGGTTACGGCCAGAGAGAGATCGGATACTTCCTGCCCCTGACACGACGGCCTGTGTCCCGGACATACACAGACAATGGAGTAGCTGAAAGGGAGCCAGTGCTTTGGCTACAAAGGAGACCGACCGAGGATGATGGCTGAGGATCCGGAGGTGCAGGGAAAGGCAATGGCATGTGGGACTGTGACACGGCCTTTATTCCTTTCCTAAAACAGAGGTCAAGGCCGGGTGTGGTGGAGTACACCTGTAATCTCAGCACTCGGGAGGCTGAGGCAGGAGGATTGCTGTGAGTTCAAGGCCAGCCTGGACTACATAGCGAGACCTTGTCTCAAAACAACAACAACAAAAGAGGTCAGTACAGAGGGATTTTCTGTGATTCTGTGAATCTCCCCTACTTTTTTCATGTTTTCAAGAGAAGGAAAGGGGGCTGGGGATTTACCTCAAGTGATAGAGTGCTTGCCTAGCAAGCACAAAGCCATAAGTTTGATCCCCAGCACACACACACACACACACACACAAATTGAGGCGCAATCCCCAACACCAAAAAGAAAAAAAGAGAGAAGGAAAGGAAATATTTGGTTGGTTTGGTTTATGGACCTACTAGGGATTGAACCCAGGGAGCTCTGAGCTATATCCTCGGCAAAATATTTTGACACAGGGTCTCATTAAGTCACCCAGGCTGGCCTCCAACTTACATTCCTCCTGCCTCAGCCTCCCTAGTCATTAGGATAATAGGCATGCGCCACCATGCCTGGCAAGACAGTGGTGTTTAGGATTGTGCATTCTCTTCTGTCTTACCTGGCACCACTGATCACCAGGACCTCCAGCCCTCCGTGTTTAGTGGGTCCCACCCTGAGCTCAGTTCTACCTGGTCAGCTAGCCACACCCCTAGGAACTGTCCCTGCCCCTCTGGTTGCCGGGGGCATCTCTCCACACACAGAACTGACCGCTGTCCTCCTCTCTGGCCTCCTGGGACTTTGTCCCAGCCCCGGCCTGGTATCCATAGTCCCCGGTGGCCTTGCTGCTGATACTACAGGCCCTCGGGGACCCTCTAGCTGCTCCCAGGGGCTGAATCCTAGTCATATAAGGCCTGACCCCTGTCAGAATTGGGTGGTGGCCTTGGCCAAGTCACTTTTTCCTCTGAGCCTTGGTCCCTTTATCTGCAAAATAGGGGGAGGGGTCCTTGCAGGCAGAGGCAGAGAGCAAGGGACAGGTGCACATGTTCACTGCTCCGCACAGTGCCTGCCACATCCTGGATGCCTAAAGATCAAA
The DNA here is from genome assembly GCA_004026905.1 of Hystrix cristata. Lineage (NCBI taxonomy): Eukaryota > Metazoa > Chordata > Mammalia > Rodentia > Hystricidae > Hystrix > Hystrix cristata. Next base: position 29,899 of record PVJO010002575.1, read on the forward strand.
CCCCCTCCACCCTCCCTTGCCACCCATAAGGCTGTGTGGCCATCTCCCGTGTCTCCAGGGACTTACAGCCCCACTCCTCAGACCACAGCTTGCAGAACTGCTGTGCTTTCTCCCAGGAGCCTGCGGGATCTTGCTATGTAGTTCAGGCTGGCCTTGAACTCACAATGTAGTCCAAGCTGGCCTCAAACTTGTGGTGATCCTCCTGCCTGAGCCTCTCAAGTGCTGGGAGTCCAGCTGTGTGCCACCATGCCTCGCCCCACTGCTTCTGAAAAGCAAACCGAACTTGCCCACTGGCTGTCACTCTCCATCTGAAGATGTGTCCCCAAGGACGCAGAATCACACAAGGGGCCTTCTTCAAGAGGTCCCCACTGAAGACCAGGTGATGCCTCTGGGCTCACAGTACTCATGCTGGTACCTTCTCTATCTCGCAGAGAGAGAAAGTCTCTTTCCTAAGGTCATACAGCCAGGAAGGAGCCAAGCTGGGGTTCAAATTCAGCTTAGATTCCAAAGTCAAAAGCTACTGCTTTGCAGCACCCCACAGACATGAAGGGTCCAGTGGGGGGACCTGGGGCTAGAGTGCAGTGCGTGCCACTGCAGGCCCGGAGAGTTCTCGCTGAGTGTAAACAACCCTCCCCATTCCAATCCCCAAAACCCTGGAATCCTGCCTACTCACCAATCCCCTCCAAGTCCAGCTTCCACTGACTTGCCAAGGTCCGGTTTATACCGCCTTCTCCCTGGAGTTTTTCCCTACCGACAGTGACTCTTCCCTAAACTTTTGTCTTCAGTTTTACTTAACAACGTGTGCAGGGCCGGGCCATGGCTCCGTGGCAGAGCACTGGCCTAGCATGCATGAGGCCCTGGGGGCAAGGGAAGGGGGGGTGGGGTGGGTCCCCAGCAGGGGGTTGGGGGGCAGGGTCCAAATGACTCTAGTAGGATCTGGGCTTCTGAAGATCAGCAAACGGGTCTGTTTGTGAATGAATAAGTAAGCCCCATTCTCAACCTCTGTCAGGCAGCCATGATGCTCCCTGCCTTGGTCTCCTATCTTCAGGCCTCTAAAATGCTGTCTCTAGTGAAATATCAGAGTTCCTCACCGAGAGTGCTTTGGCTCCTGTCCTGACAAAGTATTTAGCACACAAAGGAGGCATGTAGGAAAGGGAGAATGTGTAGGTAGAAAAATGGATGCATGGATGGATGGATAGACGGACGGGTGGATGAATGGATGGGTGACGGATGGATGCGTGGATGGATAGATGGATGGGTGGATGAATGGATGGGTGATGGGTGGATGTGTGGATGGATGGAATTGTCAATGGATGTGCGGATGAACAGGTAAAGGGATGGATGGATGGGTCTGACAGAGAAACACTGCAGAGGGGAAGAACTCAGAGACAAAAGGCATGTGGGCCTCAGATAAGTGAGGGTGACGGAGCACCCTCACCAGGACAAGGGCCAAGGCTGAGCCAAGGGAGGACCACGTGGGAGGCAGTGGGTTACCATTCACGAGGGCCTTCAAAACTATGGTCTCAAACTCCTCAGAGCCGTCCTCAGATGAACAGACGGTCAGCAGCTCTTTCCGGGTCATGATCCTCTCCACCTGCAAACATGGAATCTTATACGCCCAGCCCTGCTCACCCAGGGCCCACAGCCCTCCAGGACCCAGGAGCCCAGGCCCCAGAGGAGGCCTCCAAAGTCATACCTGGGCCTGCAGGACTTCGGGGTCCCCGTTGGGGAAAAAACGCCTAATCCGGTCTCCAGCTTCACCTCGCCTGACACCCCCACTCCCTGGGGCCAGAGAGTCTTCCAGGGTCTCGGCCAAGCAGTCGGCAGCGCCCCCAGAGCCAGCCACCAGGAGGCAGGGGAGCTGAGCCTGGGTGGCGTCCTCTATCCGCTAGGGGTGCAGGGGCCAGCAGGTCAGAGGAGGCAGGACCTTCACCCTCCAGTCCCTCTACTAAGGATGACTCAGGACCCAGCCTGGCCCCCATCCCCTCCCCCATACCTTCAGCATCTTCTCATCACCCTCGATCAGGAGCAGGAGGACGGGGATGTCAATTCCAGTCCCTGAGGGAAAAGTGTCAGGACGTGGGTACCACCCATCAGCCTTTGTGGGCTATGGGAGACCACACTTCCCAGGAGTCCCTGGGGCAAGAGGTTGGCCTCTTCCCGGCCCTGTGTTTTGAGAATCATGGACCTGTCTGAGTGTGTGTTACTAAAAACTGAACCCAGGGCCTTCGCACTAAGCTACATACCCAGCCCCCTCCTTTTAATTTTTAAATAAAAATTACCTAATAGCTAAATTGCTCGGGCTGGACTCAAAATTGCCATCCTCCTATCTCAGACTCCCAGCGTGCTAAGATTACAGGCAGGTACCACCTCACCTAATGGTTTTGTTGTTGTTGTTTTGTTGAGACTAGGTCTCACTCTGTAGTCCCAGCTGGCCTTGAGCTCACTGTGTAGCCCAGGGTGGCCTGGAATTCACTGCAATCCTACTTCAGCCTCCCTCATGCCAAGATTATAGGCATACACCACCACACCCAGCCCTAGCTGGGAATTGTCATTTCTTTGTGCACTTTGGGAGGAGGCCATACTGTTGAACCTCCCAAAGGAGAAGACAGCTTGGGACCAGAACTCCTTGCCCTCGAGTCACCCCGGCGTTTCTTACGGAGTCTTACCATTGATTCACCAATCAGAACCCAGAGGAGGTGAAAGTTCACATAGGAAAGGAAGGAAATAAGAATAGAAGGAACTATTCAAACATAATAAAGAGGGGATTGAGATTTAGCTCAGTGGTTAGAGTGCTTGCTTAGCAAGTGCAAGGCCCTGAGTTCAATCCCCAGCACCCAAAAAAACAAACCAACAAAAACAAATAACAACATAAACTCATTTTGGGGCCGGGGATTTAGCTCAGTGGTTAGAGTGCTTGCCTTGCAAGCATGAGGCCCTGAGTTCGATTACCGGTACCAAAAAAAATAAATAAATAAAGATATTTACCAAAGTCCAATAGCAAAATCCTGTAAGATAGTTTTATACTAATGCTGGTCCCATTAAAATAAGACACTGGGCTGGATGACCACTGTTTGCACTCCACTTATCCTGGAGTCTTGAGCTAATGTAGTAATGCAAGAAAATAGAATAATTGGAATTAAACTGGTATTTTTTTAAAACTGGAAGAAGCAAAATATCTATTTGAAGAAAACATAGTTTATGTTCTTAGAAAATTGGAAGGCTTTACCAAAAAATAAAATTTTAAATTATTAATAAGAGGACTTGGGGGGCTGGGGATTTAGCTCAGTGATTAGAGTGCTTGCCTTGGAAGCACAAGGGCCTGAGTTCGATCCCCGGCACCACCAAAAAAAAAAAAAGAGGACCTGGTGAAAGGATTGATATAAGAAAAGCACACAAAAATCAAAAACTTTTGTCTAGACTAATAATAATCTGTATCTTACTGTGAATGCCTGTAATTCCAGCACTCAGGAGGCTGAGGCAGGAGAATCACCACAAGTTTGAGGCCAGGCTGGGCTACATAGTGAGTCCAAGGCCAGCCTGGGATACATAGAAAGATCCAGTCTCAAAAACCAAATCATAGTCATAATCATAACCTGTATCTTATTCATATTTTAATAAAAACTATAAGATATCTGGGAATTATTTCATCCATAAAGGTACAAAATTGCTAGGAGGAAATTTACAAATCTTATTTAAGCTCAAGTCCCGAATAAATGGAAAAACTATTATCAATTTACCTGTCTTAACACAAAGTGAATGTGATTTGGGGAAAAAGGAAGGGCTAAGGGAATTGTGAAGTGTGTACCATTTTTAAATGGAACAAATAATTTTAAAAAGCATAAATGTCAGAGAAGAGCCAAGCAGTTTTTGAGACAGGATGGTGAGAAGAAATGTTCCCTAACACGTCTTTAAACTGCTCTAATCAAAACATCATTCCAGCACAAGAATAGATAAATATAGAAGTGGGAAAGAAAAAGATTCCAAAACAGATCTCAACATATAAAGGAATTGCATATTTAACTGTGGCTAAAGGATGGTTTTATTTATTTAAACAGTCATGAAGAAAATATGATTCCCCAAGGAAAGAAAGAAATGTGCATTCTCTACTTCAAACATGTAAAAATCATTTCCAGATGGATTAAAGGTTTAAATATTAAACTGCGAAATATTTTTAAAAGACTTAGGAGGACATTTATCTTGGAAAGGAATGGGCCTTTGTCAGCCAGTAAACCCAGGGCCTATGAAAGAGACAACAGATACCCAACCACATAAAAAATGGACAGAATCTTTATGACAATAGACACCAATATTAAAGTATTAATTTTTTTTTTTTTAGACAGAATCTTGCCCAGGCTGGCCTCAAATTCCCAGTGATCCTCCTGCCTCAGCCTCCTGAGTGCTGAGATTACAGGCGTGTGCCACCATGCTGGGCTTCGATTTGATATATTCTTACTGAGAAATATTATCAGTGTGTGTGCGTGTGTGTTGCTGGAACACGGGCCTCACACATGCAGGTCAAGGGCCCTTTCACTGGGCCACATCTGAGCTCCTTGTCAACAAATAAAAGAAGCAGTGAGATAGAGAATTTGGGCCTGAAGGTGCTCACGAGGAAAAGTGACACATGTACACGCATTGCACAAAACCCAGGAACAGTGCAGAGGTGGAGATGTAATTGCACAGAATTTTATAACATAGAGAAGTATATAAAAGGGTATGCTCCAAAGAGCTGAACACTGATGACCCCAGCTGGGGGGAAGTTGGAACCAGGAAAGAAAATAATTAACTTTTTTATACACCTTTTTATGATTTGGTTTGTTCCCATGAGCACACACTAAAGCTGGCCTCAGAAAGTTACAAAGCAAGTTACAGGTCAAGGATTTTCATCCCAAACTTTGAAATCCACAGTGCTCCCAAATCAGAAATGCTGTGCATGAGTGCTGACATAATACTCAAAAGCTCGGGATTTTTGGAGCATTTTAACTATGCCTAAAATCTGGAAATCTCTGAAATCAGAACTATTTCTGATCCCTAGGATTTCAGATAAAGGCCCCTCAATCTGTATCACACTTACAATATGATCCTCCCACAAGACAAAACTATAGGGCTGGAAGCCAGGCATGGAGGTGGACACCTGTGATTCCAGCCTCTGGAGGCTGAGGCAGGAGAATCTCAGGAAGTCCAAGGCCAGGCTGGGCTACATAGTGAGATGTTGTCTCAAAAAGCATCCCCCACTGAGTTTGATCCCTAGTGCAAAAAAAAAAAAAAAAGCATCCCCCCCAAAAAGAAAATGTTTACAAAGAAGTGCTTTTATTTATTTATTTAGGTGCTAGGGATGGAACTCAGGGCCTTGTGCTTGCAAGGCAAACACTCTAACCACTGAGCTAAATCCCCAGCCACAAGAAGTGCTTTTGGTTATGTTGATTTTTCTCCACCGCACATTTGTTTCTATTTTATTGATTTCCACCCTTTTGTTTGTCATTTCCTTGCTTCCTCAGGTTTGGTTTATTGTTGTTCTGTTTCTATGGTTTTTTAAAAATAAGTTTGGAAGCTTAAATAATTGATTTCTGGTTGTTTTGCTTTGTTTTTGTTTTGTTTTGTTTTGTTTTTATTTTTTGGTACCGGGGATTGAACTCAGGGCCTTGTGTTTTCGAGGCAAGCACTCTAACCACTGAGCTAAATCCCCAGCCCTTGTTTTATTTTTTGAGACAAGGTCTCACTATGTAGTCCAGGCTGGCCTTGAACTCACTATGTAACCAAGGCTGGCCTTGAACTTGCAGACATCCTTATGCCTTAGCCTCCCAAATGCTGGGATTACAGGCATGCACCACCAGACACAGAGATAAAGAAGTTTAAAACAAATTGGTTGGGCATGTTGGCGCATGTCTGTCATCCCAGAGCTGGGGAGGCTGAGGCAGGAGGATCACTGCGAGTTTGAGGCCTGGCTGAGCTACATAGTGAGGTCAAGGCCAGCCTGGGCTACACGGTGAGACATTGTCTCAAAAAACAGACAAAAAACAGCCATTGGCGGGAAAGGATGTGTGACCACAGGAAATCCCTCATTTTGGCAAGACCAAGCCCCTGGGCGCCTGCTCACTGCACCCCAGGTCTGGAGGCCCCAGGCACTCACCGCCCACGCCGGTCTTCTGCTGTGCCACGTAGGACTCAAAGCGCAGGCGGAATCGATCCTCG
>PVJO010002575.1:36190-105722 GCA_004026905.1 Hystrix cristata
CTCAGCCCCTTCTCTCCGGCCCCCCAGTCCACCTTGGGATTGGTGAGGGTGCCTCTGTTCCGGACCACACCCCAGGGCGCCACTCCCATGGCCACCACTTTGCTGCCCCCGGTACTGGCCGTCTGGTGGTCCCGCACTGCCACACCAACGTGCCGGCCGATGCCAGTGTGCAGCCCCCCAGTGACGATCCAGGCCCCTGCACAGAGGATAGGTAAGAGATGGGGGGGTTGAGAGTAAGGACAAGCTACGTGACAAGTTGAGGCAGGCGCAGCCAACATGGGAGTTGACAGTGGGGCCCAGGCCACCCTTCCTCGGTCACCTGTGCTCTGGGCAGCCCGCACCAGCCCTCGTCGCAGCAGGTCCTGCAGCCAGGTCTGGAGGACAGAGCCCCCCGAACCCCCCAGCACCGACACCACCAGGTTTGGGGCTCGAAAGCCCCATGTGCGGGTGACCAGACTATAAATGGTTGCTGGATCCGTGCGGTCAGACAGCCGGAGGAACTGCGGACACACAGGAGGGGACACAGGGAGGGGCTAGAGACCAGAGACATGGGGACGGAGACCCTGAGAGAGGGGACAGAGACCCAGAGAGACATGGACAGAGACCTAGAGGGAGAGACGGGGGCGCCAGGTGGGGGACACACATCCAGCCTTGGCCTTGGCCCTGGTGTGACTCAGTCCCAGGTCCCCTGCCCAGCCCTACCCACACATGCAGCCTCACATTGCTGGGCCTGCGGCCGGCGCCCACAAATTCCAGGTCCCCGTAGGCATCGGTGGGCTTCTCCGTGGTGTGCACATCACTGTCCCACACGGTCACCACAGCTGCCCCAAATGCATCCTCCACAGCCACTGAGGGGTGGGCCCTCCGGGGGTGCCCACACTGGCACAAGGCTCCTCTGGGGGTGCAAAGGTGAAGCATGAACCCAGCAGCCTACAGGGGCATCTGCGTGACCCCTCTGTCCCCAGAGGGAGTCAAAGTCCATGCCGACCTGGGCGCTGGCTCTGACACTTGGGGGAAACTGAGGCAGGGACAGATGCAGGCCCCCTTCCCCACCAGAAGGAAGCCAGAAGTAAGTAGAGGGGTGCACAGGGGCCCCCCACACTGTGGCCTACAGGGCAGCAGGGGGAAAGCATCGCCAGCCGTCAGCCAGGGTCTTCGCTGCCCTCAGCCCAAACAGGTGATAATCACCCCAAGAAGGTAAATTCCAAAAAAGAAAGACAGGAAGAAGAAACATTTTGGGAGAAAAAAAAAAAATCCAGTTGGGCATGGTGGCTCATGCCTATAACCCCAGCGCTCAAGAGGCTGAGGCAGGAGGATTACCATGAGTTTGAGGTCAGCCTGAGCTACAGAGTCAGACCCTGTCTCAAAAAATAAAACAGAGGGTTGGGGATTTACCTCAAGTGGTAGAGCACATACCTAGCAAGCACAAAGCCCTGAGTTCGATCCCCAGCACCCAGAAAAGAAAAAGAAAAAAACAACAACAAAACAAAAACAGATCCAGAGAATAACTCAGAGAGAGCTCATGTGTGGGGAGCTGAGGCAGCTGTGTGACTCTGAGCAAGTGGCTTCACCTCTCTGAGCCTGAATTTCCTCCTCGAGGGAAAAGACAGTAATAGCAGCCCTGACCCGAGCTCAAGGAGCCCCGAAGAGCCGCGGAAATCGCCGCGTTTCCGGAGCTAGGCGCATGCCGGTCCCAGCTGGAGACAAGCTTCGAGAACTTCACACCCAGCTTTAAATAACCTTGAATAACACGGCAGCGAGAAAGGCATCGCTTTTTCACTTCTGACTGCGGTCACGGAGCAGGCCCCGCTGGGTGTCTGAGTATCTTTCATGCCTAACCCTTCACTACTCTTTTTTTTCTCTTTTGCAGGAAAAAAAGCTCCAAGCCCAGAAAAATTGGGCTGCCAAAGCACCCAGCCAGAAGATAAATACCTTTATTTGCTGTATTGCACTGTGCTCTCTGGCGTGTTTCTTTCCAGATGGAACAGGATTCCCATTTATGGTCACTGTATATAACATTTTTCCCCTAAGTACATGCATCACTCTCTCTGGCTGCTTCAACTGGCACCAGAGTTTCAAAGAGGGACCAGCTGGTGCTTGGGGAATGAGAGATGTGGGCAAAAATGTATCTGAATCTCTTTGGTCCCTGATTCTAGAAGGAGTTCAGATAATGAAGGTGACTTGGATTGATGTAAACAGAGTGATTTTTGAAGACCAACTTCAGGGAAATGATGATACAGGTGGCACAAGGCAGAAGCTGTGGTGTGATGGCACTCTAGGAGGCTGAGGCAGGAGGATCACCACAAGTTTAAGACCAGCCTGGGCTACATAGTGAGTTCAAGTCCAGCCTGAACCACATAGTGAGACCCTGTCTCAAAAAAAAGGCCCTGGCCTCCGTCCCCAGCGTCCCTCCTCCCAACAGACATGGCTGCCTGACCCTGATGCACACGGGGTACAGGAAGGGCATCCACTTGGCCAGTTCCTGGCATGCTGGAGACTACAACGAAGTTACAACTCCCTTCTCCCTGGGCCATACCCAGGGCTCAGGCATGCCTCAGTTACCCCCTTAATCTTTGTATCCATCTTGACACCCTGGACCCCGTCATGTCCTTCCAGCTTCTTGCCCTGGGCTGTTCCCAGAAACATTTCTGGGAAAGGTCACAAGCCTATGCTGTCCAGAGCCCTTGCCCCCAGCCATGCCACAACTTGTTGTATATGCCAGATATCTCATATTCTGAAATATTACATGCCTCATAAAATTAGATGGAACACCCAGGTGTGGTGCCATACAGATATAATCCCAGCACTTGGGAGGCTGAGGGAGGAGGATCTATGAGTTTGAGGCCAGCCTGGGCCAGATAGTGAGTTCAAGGCCAGCCTGAACTACTAGAGAGAACCTGTCTCAACAAACAAAAAGAAAAATTGAAATCAAAGCAGAAATTCAATTCTTTGCAAGTGCTGCCCGTGGCTGCCATATTGGATCTAGACAGAGAACCTGGCCGCCACAGTGAACCGTGGTAGGCAGCACATTTCCCTCTGTCTGCCTCGCCCCTGCCCTCTTTGCTCGGTGTGGCCATCCAGGCACAGTGGCCCCTATTCAGGTTTCGTCTGACAGCAACAGAAGGTGGCCGGGCTGCAGCTGAAAGGCTGATTCCAGAAAGCCCTTTCCGTGACAGGGTGCCCCTTCCCTGGCCTCTTCCCTCCCAGCTGCTCTGTCCCAGCCTCCTCTGCGGCCTTCTCTTCTCTGGCACCTCCCTGAGCCTGGGTGTCCTCAGAGTGAGGGCCACACCAGCCTCCCTTCCCAGTTCCTGAGCTTGATGCCCACAGGCCCAGGCAAATTGGTCACTGGAAAGAAACTAGGGTAGAAAACAAGAGTCTGTGCCAGCTCTAGGCCTCGGGGACTTCCAGCCACCCATGTGTCTTCCAGAGACAGGTTTGCGTTTTTGTTTTTGGTGCTGGGGATGGAACAGAGGGTCTCACCATGCTGAGTAAGCTCTCTGCCACTGAGCTACACCCCCACCACACAGACAGATTTTTAAACTCTTCCATGCAGAATATAAGGAAAAAGAAATAGCCAGGCACAGTGATACAGGCCTGTAATCCCATCACTGTGAGAGGCTGAGGAAGCAGGATCTTCAGTTCAAGCCCAGTTTGAGCAACTTAGTGATTTAGCAAAGACCCTGTCTCAAAATAAAAGGGTATGAGGTGAGGGGAGGGTGTTGGGGATGGAGCTCGTGGGAAGCCCCTGGGTTCAATTCCTAGCAGTCAAAAGAGAAGAAAAAAAAAAAAAAAAGGAGAAAAGACAAGACAGGAAAACAGTGGCCATGGCATTGCCAGTTGCCGGCTTCCTGACTTGGCTGACTTGGCACTTTACCCTGTGACATCTCACCTACTTCTGTGGACAGCTAGGACTTCTCAGACTCTGCTGTGAGGCTAGGTCCCCCGAACCCCAGCCTGGGCACCCCAGGCCCATCATATGCACACAGTCCCATGCTAACTCAGTGGCACTTCCCAAACCTGTCCATTCTCCTCGTCACACCCCAGGGCGACCTCACTAGTGCAGGGACTGCCACCTGCACATCCATTGGTCCCCAAACTCCACCCTCTGTGCTTGAGTCTCTGCCCTCCCTCCTTGTCCTGGAAGTGCTCACCTGATTCAGGCTTCTTCCTCTCCCTCTCTCTTAGACTCTTGAACACCTCCTTCTTGGCTTCTCAAACTCCTATTCATCGTGCCATGGCCGCCTCCCCAGAACCTACCCCAGTACTGGAGAAAAAGATTCCAGCCACTCAGGGTGGCCTGAGAGGTCTCGTACCACCCTCCTTTGCAGCCTCCTGTCTCATGACAATATTCCTTGTTCCTTGAGCTTTGCTGTTTTCAAGCCACACCACACTGCTACCAGCGGTGAATGAACGTGCTGTTCCTATTCCCAGAGTGACTTTCCATATGCCTCCGTCCCGCCTGTTTTCGCCTGTCAGATCCAACTCGTCCTTCACTTGTCACCTCATGGCCCCTGCTCCTCCAGAAACCACTAGTGACACTTGTGTCCTCTCCCCAGCCTGAGCTAGGCACATGTCACAGGGCCCCGGAGCATGTCCTTGGCAGCTGCCACCTCCTGGCCTTTGCTATCACGATCTTCATCTATCTTCTTGGCAACCAGGCTCCTCAATTTCTGTGACACTTCCCGTTGGCAAGAGCTTTCTAAGCGCCACACCCTATGAGTATATACCTGTTTATACATAATTGGCAAGCTGCACTGCACCAAGATAATAGTTACCTAAGGAATGCAGACACGGTGGCACACAGCTTTAATCCCAGCACTTTGAGAGACTCAGGCAGGAAGATCACAAATTCAAGCCAGCCCGGGCAATTTAGCTACTTAGTGAGATTCTGCCTCAAAATTTTAAAAATAAAAATAAAAAATTTTAAAAAGGACCGGGGATGTAACTGAGTACCAAGGCCCTGGGTTCAACCCCCAATTCCCCATAGCGCCCTCCAAAGTTAATACCTTCATAATAAAAAACCCCAGAAGTTGGGAACGCGGAAGTTTTGTACACCTCAAAACCTGTCTTGAGAAGGGGTAGAAAGCCCCAAGTCACTGAGAGACTACTGCAGGAGGCCAGGAGAGCCCCTGGGGGCAGCGCCCCCTTCTGTCTCCCCCGCCCCACCCCCACCCCGGGGCAGTGTCCCGGCCACAAGGTGTGGCCACAGGCTGTAATCGGCCACAGGCTGTAATTGCTGCCTTCCAGTGGGAATTGCAGATGTTTCCCGTGCTTATTAGATGCTGGCTCCTGGGCTCTGGTTCCAGAAATACCACTGCAGTAACTTGTTTAATTCTCACAGTAATCCTAGGAGGACAGATGACTGTGCTCAGGTGACTAAGGAGGCCCAGAGAGGGAAAACCGATTGTCCAAAGCACAGAGCTTGAGTCTCCGATTAAAGCTGAACCCTGCAGGGCCACAAATTCTGCTGGAAGTGCAGCTTCGCTTCGGAGCCTCAGTGAGGATGGTTTCTTGGACGGAAGGATGGACAGATGGTGGTGGAAGGATGAGTGGGTGGATGGGTGGATGGGTGGATGGGCGGAGGGAGGGATGGATGAGTGGATGGGGAAAGAAACGGTCTAAAGAAACGGTCAAAAGAGACAGAGAAAGTGACACAAACAAGGAGACAGAGGCGCATAGAAGAGACATAGGGGAGGAAGGAAACGGAACAGGAACCCAGAGCAGAAAGGACAACGGGGTGCAGGCAGCAGGGTCCCCGCAAAGTCCTCACCCGGGATCCGAGAGGTCAACTATGAACGTCGTGCAGATCTTCTTCCTGAAGATCTTGGGGATCCAGCTCTGGGGACGGGAGCAAGAGCAGAGCGGGGATGAGGGACCCAGCCCAGCCAAGCCGCGCAGCGCGGGCGCCTCCCAGCCTCCCCACCCGCATCTGGGCCGTACCTGCTCCTTCTCTGTGGCCACCATGCTGCCGTCGTCCGGGTCCCCACATTCAGCCCAGCAGCCCCACCAGACCCGCCCTGAACCAAACCGGATCCGCCACTTCCCAAGCAGCGGGGCGGGGAGTCCCCAGACGTCAGCGGGAGGCGGGGAGAGGGCAGCCGGGCTGGGATAAAGTGACAGCGGGACAGCGGCCGGGCCGCAGAGCATAGGGCCCGGTGGGCAGAGAGAGACTGAGAGTGATTCAGGGGGTCAAGGACAGAGACTCGGAAAGGGAGGGACACGTGGACTGCAGAGAGAGGCAGAGAGAGACTTGGCGGGGTACAAAATCAGAGGGAAGATGGAGCCCCAGAGAGAGGGACAGAGACCCAGAGACAGAGACCCAGAGGGGACCCAGAAAGAGGCGACAAAGACCCAGAGAGAGGGGACAGAAATAGGGAGAAGGGGACACTGACTGAGGGTGGGAGGGACATGCAGACTCAAAAGGGGTGGGGGTCTCTTGACCCAGACAGAGAAACGCTGGGGGACAGACATTCACAGTGAGAGTGGGACACAGACCAAGATGAGAAGGGGACAGAATACCATGGAAGTGGGACGGGGACCCTGAGAAAGCAAGTGACAAAGGTGCCCAGAGAGCGAGAGCAGTGATGACAGCTGAAGAGTGGCCAACATTGACACAGGCAGGCAGGGCCACATGTCACGTGCCTGCTCTCTGATGGGGACAGCTGGGTCCTGTAACCTGAGCTCCCGCACCCTGCTCCCAGCTGTATTAATAGCCCTGGCCTGGCCAGGTCCCTGCCCCCAGCTCTGAGACCCAGGACTGGAGGCCATGGATATGTGCCCCAGGGGCAGGGTTCCCTTGGTTGTTCTGGGGCCTCCATGTTGGCATCCACTGTCTCACCAAAGTGTCCCATTCTGCCTGGAAAATCTCCATAATGCACCTCAGTGCTACCAACGCAGGGGTCTTGCCCCTACTCCCCCCCACAGGGGCCCTGGGCTTCCCCAACTTCACCCACGGAAGGTCCAGCCTTTGTCCCTGCAGCTGCCAAACATGAGCCCATCGGAGGCCTGAAGGCAAGTCCCTCAGTGCCTGCACCCAGCAGAGAGAGACCCTCATCTACCCTCCCCAGCTGAGAGGGGAGGGAGGCAGGAGTGGCCCAGAATAACTCTGGAGTTGAGAGTAAATTTAGCCACACCGAGGGGAGGGGAAGAGACCCTATTGGCCAGGGAATGGGGAGGCAGGGCCAGAGAGGGGGTCAGGGGCCTGAGACAGCCTCAGAGGGGTGTCAGGGCCAGTGGAGGGCGGACAAGCAGTGACTGAGAGAGACAAGGTGCAGGGTAGACACAGACAGCAAGACAGAGCCAGACCCATCGGGGACAAAGACCCCAACATTCATCAGAGAGCACAGAGGTAGCTGGAGGCAGCCCTGGGAGCAGCTCTGCTGCCGAAGGTCCCCATGGGCCACCGTGGGCCATGGACGCGCACTTTTTTCCTCTGGGCCGTGGTGGCCAGCCTGCTCCTCCCTCCCGCGGTGACCCAGCAGCTGAGAGGGACTGGGCTGGGCCGCAGCAACTGGAACAACAATGCGGGCGTCCCTGAGCCCTCAGAGGACGCGTCAGCCGAGTATAGCCACCATATCCATGGCCATGGGAGCCATCAAGATGAGAATGAAGGCATTTCCGAGGAAAATGGACATCATTTCCAGAGACCGTGGAGGGACCACAGAGATGGTGGAGATGACGAAGACACTTCCAGGGAACATGGCCACCACCACCAAGGCCACCAAGGCCACAGGTACCAAGGCCATGAGGTAGGAAATGACAACAGCTCTGAGGAGATCTTCACAGAGTATGTCGGGCAGGCCCACGGGCACGGAGGCCAGGGCACTGGGGACTCGGCTGGGCACAGAAACCACTTCCCCAGCCAGAAGAGCCACAGCCACCACGATGAGGACGAAGACAACACCATGTCCAGTGAGCATCACCATCATATCCCCAGGCACACACATGGAGGTTGCGGAGGGGAGGATGACAGTGAAGGAGAGGAGCGGGAGGAGAGGGAGGAGGAGGTGTCCTCTGAGGACAGGCGCCAGGCCCATGGACACCAAGACCACAGAGAAGAGAAGGAAGAAGAAGAAGATGATGATGAAGATGATGTTTCCTCTGAGTACAGACACCACGCCCACAGGCACCAAGGCCACAGGAAGGAAGAGGATGAAGAAGAAGAAGATGATGATGAAGATGTTTCCTCTGAGTACGGACACCACACCCACAGGCACCACGGCCACAGAGAAGAGGAGGAAGAAGAAGAAGACAATGATGAAGATGATGTCTCCTCCGAGTACGGACACCACGCCCACAGGCACCAAGGCCACGGGAAGGAAGAGGATGAAGATGTCTCAGATGAGCACCACCATCCTGTCCCCAGTCACAGGCACCAAGGCCACAGAGAAGAGGAGGAGGATGATGATGATGATGACGATAATGAAGAGGATGTTTCCACTGAGTACAGACACCATGCCCACAGGCAGCGAGGTCACAAGAAGGAAGAAGATGAGGAGGCCTCAGATGAGCATCACCATCCTGTTCCTGACCTTGAGCATCGAGGCCATGGAGTCAGGGAAGAGGAAGAGGAGGATGTGTCCACCGAACACTGGCACCAGCCTCCCAGACATGCCCACCATGGCCTTAGAGATGAGAAGGAGGAAGAGGAAGAAGAGATCAAGTTCAGCCGCCATGCTGCAAGCCACCTACCCCAAGACCACAAGAGCAATGAGGAGGAAGACTCCAAAGAGAAGTACAAAACAGAAGTACCTGGTCATCACCGCCACAGTGTCTCCAGGGAGAAAGATGAGGACATTTCTGCCGAGCTTGGCCACCAGGCCCCCAGTCACAGGCAAGAGGACCACCATGATGAAGGGACTGTCCATGGCCACAGAGGGCCCATCCTAGAAGATATCAGCCACCAGCCCCCAGAGCACAGGGGAGTCAGGGATAAAAGTGACATGAGGGACAGTGATTCTGGAGAAGAGGAAGAGAAGAAAGAAGACCACAGTGCCCAAGAAGAAGATGAAGGCTCAGAGCAGGAAGAGGAAGGTGCCTGCCATGGAAGCCTGGACCAGGAAGATGAGGAAGATGAAGATGAAGGTCATGGCCTCAGCCTGAGCGAGGAGGAAGAAGAAGAGGAAGAGGAGGAGGAGGAGGAAGAGAGAAAGGAAGAAAGGGCTGAGATTCGGGTCCCACTGCGCCAAGATCTCAGGGAAGAAGAGGAGGAGGAGGGGGAAGAGGACAAGGAGGACGAAGATGAGGACGAGGAGGTGGGCCTGGAGGAGGAGGAGCTCTCGTTCACCATCATCCCTAACCCCCTGGCTGGGAGGGAAGTGGCTGATGATGGCTCCAGTGAGGAGGAGAGCAGTGAGGACACAGGTAACTGGCCTGGCTGGGTGGGGGCGGGGAGGGGCAGAATTAACCCGAGTCACTGCTGCCTCCTGCCCCCACAGGTCTGAAGGACGCCCAGGAGTATGGGAACTACCAGCCAGGGTCCCTGTGTGGCTACTGCACCTTCTGCAACGTATGTCCCCAGCCTGGATCTGCCCACCAAGCTGTCCCTGAGGATTTGTCCCAGGGACCTTGGAGCGCCACGCGGGTCTGAGCAAGGGAGTGACAGGAACAAGTCTGGGTGAAAAAGCAACTTCCGGGACTGCGGGACAGGACTGGAGACTGACAGGCAGAGGGATGGGACGGGTCTCTGGGGTCGCCTTGAGACGGGAGACAGGGTCAGGGGTAGTGATTTGGGGGACGATACCGAGCTCAGTGTTGGCATTAATGAGGGCGAGGAGTCTGGGGACAGGCCCAGGGGTGGCAAGAAGGACGACCCTCTTGCCTCCATAGAGGGTTAGGGTTTCCATCTAACCAGCTCCTCCGTCCCCAGAGATGCACTGAATGTGAGAAATGTCACTGTGACGAGGAGAACATGGGAGAACACTGCGACCAGTGCCAGGTGGGACCTCTCCCCAGACTGGGGCTTCACCAGGCCCTAAATCCTGGCCTCTGATCCCAAGCTAACCCAGCCCCGAACCCCTAACTCACACTTGACTCCACGCCCTGTACGACTGCGCCTTTCACCCCCACCTGCACCCCAGCCCTGACTCTTCCCTGCCCGCTCTTCCTCTCTCCCTGCCCCTAGCACTGCCAGTTCTGCTACCTCTGCCCGCTGGTCTGCGAAACAGTCTGCACTCCAGGTGAGTGTGAGCACGGGGCGCGGCCCAGAAAGCCCTGGGGAAGGGGGTCGGGCCCCCAAGGTGAACCCTGGAGGGGCGGAGCAAAACCGGAGGTGGGGCGGAAGGCCTATAGGGCGGGGCTAGGAGGAGGCGTGGCCACGGCTGGGCGGGGCCTGAGGCCAAATCGAAGGGTGAGTGACGGTTGGGGGCGGGGCTTGAGATGATTGGGCGGGACCAAAACCGACTTTGAAGGGGAGAGGCTACTGGAGAACTGGACTCAGCTTTGCCGGAAGGGGCTCAGCCTTCAAAGGGGTCCCCTTCGCGAGCTCAGTTTGCGCCCGAAATTAGAAAGAGGGGTCGGGGCTAGCCCTGTTCCCGCACTTATATTGAGTGTCCGTCTAACGTCGCTCGTGGAATACCCCTCAAGCCTCCTCTCTCTGCTCCCCCACAGGAAGTTACGTCGACTATTTCTCCTCCTCCCTCTATCAGTAAGTGTGCGTGGGGTGGGGGCACTTCAAAGGCCCTGTTTAGAGAAGCACCGTTCAGCTATGAGTTGTGGGGGCACCCTGGGCTCCCATATCCTCTTCTGTGAAAGGGGCTGGGCAATCATGTCTAAGCGTCCTGGGCGACACCTGGGCTGTGTAACCTTTGCGTCCTCCTCCCCAGAGCCCTGGCAGACATGCTGGAGACCCCGGAACCCTAACCTGGCCCTTGGCTTCGGCAGATGTCCCTCCCCCCGCCCTCTGACCTCTTACCAAGAGCCATATTTATTTCTCTGAATAAACGTGCTTCCCGAAAACTCGCTGTCAGTCAAGGGCCGATTCACCGGGCATCAGGGAAGGGGGGGTGGCGCTGGGGACCTGACTCATGAGCCCCAGGGAGGAGGTTGGACTGAGGTCCAAGGGGCCTGGACTCTTGGTTCCCGGAGGAGGTGCTTTGCTTTCTTAAGGACCTGGCCAAAAAAATCAGTCAACGCGGGAGCTTTTTGAAACAGTTCTCTTTACCCGTGATCACTGAGTGACGCTTGGGGTCGGAAGGCCGACCGAGAGCCGGGGGAGAGGGGTCCCCCACCGTCCGCCCTCCTCCCACGCCACGTCGCTCAGCCGCATCGTGGAAAGAGGATTCTCCCATGCAAACCCCGGAGCCAGAGGGGACCCGGGGGCGCTCATCTGCGCCCCCTGCCCCTGGGGCACGGACACGGCCACAGCACGGGGGGCGGGGAGGCCCCGGGGACAAAAGACACGGGGGAGGGACAGGGGACCCCGCCCGCAGATGACCCCGGGGACTGGCGACCGGATTCGGCGGGGCAGGGCCGAGTGGCACAGAGGGCGAGGCTTGTAGCAGCGAGTCCCCCCTCCCCTCCTTTCGGACGAAGAAGGAAGACTTGGGCCCCGCGACTGGGCAGAAGAAAGGGGAGGGGGCGGCCTCTCCCTGCATGCGGCCCGGGAGGGAAGCCCCGCCCCCTTTCCGCGGGTGGAGGGCACCCGTCTCCCATCGGAAACTAATCAATAAATTACAAAGTAGAGAAAAAGGAGGCGAAAATTTGGGGCGGGATTTCGCCCTTCCCTCTCCTGTCCCCCCCTTAGTCCAGTCCACGTGGTTTGGTCCAGGCCCAGTCCGCTGGGGAGGCGGGGACACGCGCGCCCCCTGTCTGTACAGATGGTGCAGCCCGCGGCTGGAGATCCCGACCCGTTGTCCCGGGCGAGACCAGACTCTGGGCAGCAGGGTGGACCGCCCAGCTTCTGGGAGAGTCCTCCATCCGAATGAGGTCACCTGCAGGCACGCCGGGCAGTGCAGAGAGTGGTGAAGACTCACCGTGCCGCCCCGCGCCCCCGCCTGCCCCAGTACCGTCCTCACGTCCTCACCTTGAGGCCGACACTAGCAGGAATAGGTCCGGACCGAAACACCGTCTGCCCGAGAGCTCCCAGAAGTCTGGCCTGGAGGGAAAGTGAGCAGGGGTTCAGCCTGGGGCACCCCGCCCCCCACCCCAGTTTTCCCCCCAGGGTTGCTGTGAGCTCGGCCTCAGTCCCAGGAAACCCTTCCCCCTTGGGCTTCCCCTCCTGATATCACAACTGCATATCGGGTTTCCTCCCGTCCCTGACTCGAACAAGGGGTCCCGGTAGCTTTGGGTGGATTCATTTGGAGTGTGGAGTTCATTCACCCCAAGGAGAGTCCGGAATATTGTAGCGGTGCGTTTGTCAGGGGAACCTCAAGGTGGAGCGGTCCATTTCCCACCCTGGAGAACGGGAGGGGCTGTCGCGTTTGGGGATCCCTCCCGCCCCCCACCTTCCGGCTGCAACTTTCGAAGAGGGAGCCCCGGCGAGCCCAGGGCTCCTGCTGCTGCCGAACGAAAGTTGGGGGGCAACATCTCAGCAGAATCGGGAGTTACGCCTCGGAGGTCCTTCTCTCGGAACATCTTCCGCCAGGACGGGGAGCGGCTGAAAGACTTGGCGCTGTCCTAGGTAGAGGAGCCGCCAGATGGTGAGGGTCACAAGCCCCGCTCTGACTCCGCGCCTCCCCTTGAGGCCGCCCCTCAATGGCCTGGCCTCCAATCAGCACTGGTCCGCAAAGCCAAGCCCCACCCCCAGCGCGAATTCCGGAACTGCTGCCGCGCCCACCTCGTCCAGCCGCCTGTCTGTGCCTAAGGAGATGAGGTTGCTGAATTCCTTCTCCAGGAGTTGCCGGGCCTGGAGAGGGAGGCGGGAGAGAGGTTGGAGCGTGCGGTCTGCGCTGGGAGAGCTCGGCCCGCTCCAGGCCCAGCGGCCGCTCACCTGCGCGTTCTGCGTGGGGATCTGCAGGAGCAAGGCCAGGTCAGAATAGTCGAAGGTCTCGTCCAGGGCGAGCAAAGCCCCGTGTACCCCGCTTTCCGTGAGGTTTGTGGCGAATTCCTTCAGGCCCAGCCCGGACACCCAACCCATGACTCGCTCATTGGACCACACCATCACGTCTGGGGATGGAAGGGACCGTCAGCTGTGCTCGGCCCAGTGGCCAGGCCTTCCTCTTCCTTGACCTCTCCCATCAACCCCTCCCAGCACCCCTCCACCTGCCTCACCCTCTTCTCACCTCGGATCTGGGTCTGGCTCTCTTCCCGCCTCCGCTCCAGGTCCTTCCGGTCATAGTTGAGGCGTTTCAGGCACATGATTCCATAATGTAGACTCACCCTGAGCAGCAAGGGACTGGGGTCACAGTGGAGCCTGGGGAGCCTGGCCCTCGCACGAGGCGGGGCATTTTCAACACACAGCTGCTGTTGGCTATGCTGGCCCGGGTGTGGGGTTAAACATCCAAGCTGCCTCCAGATCTGACCCTTTCCTATGGACCATCTTCTTGGTGCACGGGGCACCGAGTCTGGATTTCCCGACAAACCCAAGCTAAAGGACCAAAGACAATCCTAGGGATTTCCCATCACCAGCTCCACCAGCCACAGACACTCTAGGGGTGGGGCTTCCCCCTATCCCCACCGACCAGGCAGGCCCACCTGTGGAAGCTGTCCACCATCTTGAGCTGGCCCCGGAGCTCCTTCTTGTTAAGGTGATCTAACATTCGGGCATCCACCAGCGACTCCATGAAGTAGCTGCGGTACTGGGGCAGCCCCAAGCTGGGCAGCCAGTCGTTCCCCACCCACTCGTGGTTCATGTCGCCATATGCCAGGATCTGGGGCCATGGGCAGGTGGGGGAAGGGTCAGGCTCTCTGGCCCCTTCCCGTGTATGTAGAAAAGGGGTACAGTCCAGCCCCTGAATGCCCCAGAGCAGACAATGACCAATCTCTGCTTTGGACAATGGGGCCATCCGAAGTTGTCTCCTACACCTTCCCAATGATTGAATGGACGCAGCGTCATCCTGAGACCCTCAGCACCACCATCATGCACGCACTTGGCAGAACCCAGACCCACACCAGGTCTACTGAAGTCAGTATGTGCTTTTTCACAAGATCCCCAGAGACCTGAACGATGCATTACATTTTGAGAAACATCGGTCTAACTCTGTCCCAATCCAGTCTGACATCACTGCTCTACCAAAGCAGGTGAGTGCATTCTTCCAGCATGGCTCCCCCAGTAGCGGACCATCAGTCCTGCAGTTCATCTAACCAAGTCCTGGATCAGCCCAAAGCCCTTTGCTCCCAGTAGCATAATCCACATTTCCCCTGGCTGGAAACCAAGACCGAGGCCCAGCGTGGCTCCTCCGCTACAGCAGGGTCATGTTTTCCCCTTCTTAAGAACAAAGTGTAGATCTCCCCACTTCTAATGCTGCCCGGGCTGCCTCAACACCGCCCAAACCAATCTTTCTCCTGGGCCCAGGTGACCCTGGAACCGCATGTAGCCCCTTCCGCATTGCCCTCCAGTCACAGCAAAGGAACAGCCCCTGGAGCCCCCGCAGCCCCGCAACGGAGTGGCCGGGGTACAGGGGGCTTCTGCTCGCACGCCCCCTTGCCGCAATGAACCGGAACTGAGGTGGGCGCTGCGGCCCCCCCCCTGCGGGGATGATGGGACGTTCTGGGGAGGGAAGGGGCGGGGCTCAGAGGGAAGGGGCGAGCATGCAGCGTGCACCACCTGTTCATGCGTCCACGCCCCACCCCGCGCCCCTACCTGCTCCCAGCTGATCTCCTTGGTCTCCTGACCCGTTAGTGGGAAGAGGGAAGAGAAGGGGTGGGTTAAGGGGCAAGCAGAGGAGGACGGAAGGGACAGACAGACGGACAGCCACAGACTCGGTCCCCGCCCCCGCACCCAAGGAGGGCTAGTGCCATCCCCTTAACCGGCGGCAGGGGGCACTCACGGGCTTCGTCGCGGCCGTCAGGGACTCCATCTCCTCGTGTGTCATCCACACGTTTCCTGTGGGCTGAGGAGCGGGGGAAGTTAGGGGACACAGGAGACTTCAGAGGGGGCGGGGAATGGGGTCGGACCCGAGGCCCTTGGGACAAGGGTTTCTATAACATCTTGCTTTCCTGCTGGGGGACAGAGGACTGATCCCTTGCTGAGCACCTTCGTGGACCAAGCTGTGTGGCCTTGCACAGGTGATATCGCTCCCCTGACGTCACACAGGATTGAGCAGGAGATGACAGACAGCAGGGAGTGAGGTTTGCTCGCACTGACTAAATTACTGCTGCCGGTCACCCCGCCAGTTAGGAATTCATACGCGGACCCAAGCGTTTGTGTGGGTCCTGGTTTCAGGCACCATCAGGGTTCTGGGATACAGCAAGGAATTCAACGGGCTGGGCTCTTCCTTGTCGCAGAGAAAACGCAATGACCAGGTTATAAACATGACCAGGTTTGGTGGCTCACGCCTGTGATCCCAGCACTCTGGGAGGCTGAGGCAGGAGTATCACAAGTTCAGACCCAGAGTGAGCAATTTAGCAACCTAGTGAGATCTTCTCTAAAAACTAAAATATAATTTTCAAGGGGCTGGGGATGTAGCTCAGTGTGCCCAGTGTGTCCAGTCCCCAGTACCACAAACAACCCACACGTAGGTGTGATAAGGACATGGTGACTACAAAGGAGACAAAGACGCCGCTGAAGTAATTTGGGGCTTGACCTGTTAGGATGGCCAGAAATGACAGCCGAGCACATGTAGAAGCAGCGGGTATAGCAAAGGGTTAACAACTGCTGGGTTAGACGTGGGGACACTTAGTTACTGTACATTTGAAAACTCTCTCAGTATAAAAAGGTGGAAGGAAAGAATGATTAGAAGGCAGGAGAGGTGATGAGGCGAAAGGAGTAGGGCGGTATTGCTGCGCTGGGGGCAGGAGCCACAGTTCAGGTGTGATTAGGGAAGGTCCCAGGGGGAGGCGACATCTGCGCTAAGACCTCATGGTGACGAAGAGCCAGTCTTGGGGAAAATAAGCAAAGGGGGCAGCAGGTAGCAGGAAGCAGGGGGAGTCGCGAAGGAAGTGGCGGGGCCACTAGAGCAGGACCTGGCACTGGGCTGGGGTGGAGAGGAGGCCGGGAGACCTGGGAATGACAGCCAATGGGAGCAGAGTCTGGAGACAGAGCTGGAGTGAGCCGGTCCGGGATTGGCTAATCCGAGGGCAAGGGGCGGGGCGGGGCCGGGATTGGCAGCTGGTCACTCACCGTGCGGGAGGAGGCGGGCGCCGACGGGGAGGTGAGCGAGACCATCTCCTGGATGGCGAGGCGCAGCTTGAGCCGGTGCAGCGGGTTGCTGATGCCGATCTCGCGCTGGATCTCCGTGTCCGATAAGTTGGCCATGATGGCACCGCTCTTGACGTTGGCCCGGCAGGCGGCCACATACCACGCGGGCATGCCTACCCACAGCTGGAGCAGAGGAGGACAGGGAGGGGAGGCCGTCGGGGGAGAGTGACAGAGGGAAAGCAGGGACAGGGACCGATGGGACAGGCGGACGAGAGCAGGGGAGAAGAGCGGGATGGGCGACAGCAAGGGGATCCGGAGACACCGGGAGTAATGCAGAAAAACAGGCGGAGAATCTCAGACAGACACGCGAGGACACAAAGGGACAATCGGAGAAATGACAGAGCAAGACCAGGTGGTCCGGGCCGAGGGCAGGGGTGGAAGAGGAGAAAGAAGCTATTTCCACCGAGGACAGAAGCCTACGCCCCACCCGACCCCACCTGGGCCTGGAGCAAGGTCCCCAGTACCTCCAGCCAGGAGACCACGGTGGGCCCGTCCCAAGCGGCAAAAGGCAGGCCCTGGCGACAGGCCTCTTCCAGGAGCTCGTGCCTGGGGAAGAGGGCCAGAAGCTGTCACCGGCAGAGCCCCCAGCCCTTTGGACAGACCCCTTCTCCACACACAAGCATGCACACACGCACTCAAACAGGTGTTGCTTGTGGATGTACATAGCATGGCAGAAAGTCAAAATTTCATGTGAATCTTTGTAAATACAAATCCCCCAGCCCCACCAACAGAGGAAAAAATAAGCTAAACGTGGTGGCACACTCCTGCAATGCCAGCACTCTGGGAGGTTGAGGCAGGAGGATGGCAAGTTTAAACCCAGCACGGGCAATTTAGTAGCTTAGAACGACCCTTTCTCAAAATAAAAAATAAAAAGGGCCTAGGGAATGTAGCTCAGAGTGAAGGCCCTGGGTTCAATCCTCAGTACCACAAAAAGAAAGAGAGAGAGTTTCCAGCATCATTTTATTCTTATCTATACCCACCATCACCGTCACCCTGCATACACATGGCCACACACACGGATACTCACTTCCGCTTGTTCCTCCGGTCCTTGTCTCCAGGGCCCGTCAGTTTGGCGAGCCCCAGAGGGTCAGTGGCCAGTGTCTCCTCCGAGGGTGTTCCAGCTGGGAACAAGCAGGGGACAAAATTGGGAAAAATCTCAGTGCGGAGCCTCCTGCTGGCGTAGTGAGAAGGATGCCAGAGACACAGACCCTGAAGGAGGTGTGAGCGAGGCCACAGGGAGGACACCATAAAGCTAGAGAGGGACCAGTGTCACCTCCAGGCAAGGAACTGGAGGCATTCCCAAAATAGGAGGATAGCAAATTTGAGTCTTGACTGGGCAATTTATCAAGGCCCTGTCTCAAAATAAAAAATAAAAACAAAAAGGACTGGGGATGTAGCTCAGTGTGAGGGCCCCAGGTTCAATTCTCAGTACCACATATTTAAGAAAAAAGATAAAAAAAAAAAAGATAAAATCAATTCATTTGCCTGCCAAGGCAGGCCCCAGAGTGCCCTATCTTTCTCCTTCTTCCTTTATCTACCTCTAAAACTGGGCTGGTCCAAGATCTAAACGAATTACCAAATGAATGAAGAAAGAACACTGAATGAACATCCAGGGACTATGAATAGATGTGAGAGGGAGGAGCAAAGAGCAAGGCTGGCATTAGAGGACTCACCCAAGGAAGAGCTATCCCGGCCTGGGGGCCCCATCCGTCCCTTCTCCTTCTTGCCAAAGAGGCGGCCTATGGATGACTTGATGCTCTTCTTTTTGGGTGCTTTGTGCAGGGAATCTGGGGTACCCTCACTGGATGAGCACGAGAGAGCAAGGGCAGACTCCTTCTGGGGTGCCCCTGCCCCCCCAAGTCCTTGTCTACCCCCCTGCCTCAGCCTTCCAAGCAAGCTCCTTCCCATTCCCAGCCTTTGTCCCCACTAACCTTCCCCTCGAAGGTCCCCCATCCTCCAGGGACCCTGCCTGCAGTGCCAAGGCCTGAGTCATTCTCTCAAGACGGGCAGAGCGAGGAGTGGGTGGTGGGGTGTCTCCTGGGATCACTGGACCCTCCCCTCGTGGAGCCCCAGCTTCCTCCTTGGGGACGTGATTCTGGAGAGTAGCATAGAGGCTGGATTAAGTTACAAGGGTCATATTGGGGGCTCGCTATTTTTTTTTTTTTTTTTACTGCTGAAATAGGAAGGCTGGGGGGCTCCCTATTAACTGGAGTATCTACTGGAGGGTATCTGAGATGGCTCTGGTTTGGGGCACCATATTTGAAAGTAGCCTAGGTCAAGCCAGGTGTGGTGATGCATGTTTAATCCCAGCACTCAGGAGGCTGAGTCAAGAGGATCTCAAATATGAGGCCAGTCTGGGATTTCACGGCGTGAGACACAGCGAGATCTTGTCTCAATAAATAAATAAACAAACAAAAGGAAGAAAAGAAAGAGCCTAGATTAATTTAGGCTGTAAAGTCAAGCACTGCAGTTCCTCAGGTGCTCACATTTTTAGTAGCTTTGCTTTTGGTGTCAGGAGTGGGATATGCTGGGACTCAAACAAAGCTAATGTGGGGCTGGGGATTTAGCTCAGTGGTTAGAGTGCTTGTCTTGCAAGCACAAGGCCCTGAGTTCGATCCCCAGCGCCAAAAAAGAAAAAAAAAGTAAAGCAAAGCTAATGAGTTACAAATCCTGCAATCAGAAAAGCTGGGTTGGGGCTGGGGATTTAGCTCAGTGATTAGAGTGCTTGCCTTGTAAGCACAAGGGCCTGAGTTCGATCCCCGGCACCACCAAAAAAAAAAAAAAGAAAGAAAAGCTGGGTTTAGGCAAGTAATAATAATAATAAAATCTCTTTGCCTCTCTCTAAGTTCAATTCTGAGGATCTGATTGTAGTTCTCAATGTATGTTTTGTTAAAGAAGCATTTTTAAAAATCCTGCTGGGTGTGGTAGCATAGACCTATAATCCCTGGGAGGCTGAGGCAGGAGGATCACTGCAAGTTTAAGGGCGGCCTGGGCTACTCAATGAGTTCAACAGCAGTCTCAACTACATAGCGAGACCCTGCCTCAAAAAACCTAAAAAAATAAAAATCCTATGTAGCTGGACATGATAACACAGTCTTGTAGTCCCAGCTACTCAGGAGGCTGAGGCAGGAAGACTGCTTGAGCCCATGAGTCTGAGACTAACATTAGCCTGGGCAACACAGCAAGACCCCATCTCAAAAAAACAACAAAATCTTTAGCAGAACCTACATGCACGAGACAGGGAAAGGTAGACCAGCTGTGACCCAAGTGAAACTGAGGCCTCCCCTTTGTCCTCTGAGTTGGAACTTCCAGGAATGCTAAGTGTGCTTTTGAAACACCAGGTTGTTGCTGCTGTCTGTTGGGAATCCCTGCTTCTGACCCCTGCCCCTGCTCGCCCCAGCTGCGCAGAAGACAGAGCACTCACCGCCTTGTCGCTGCCCTCTCTGGCGGGGCTGGGCGGTGCCAAGCGAGGTGTGGAATGGCCAGAGCTGGGCGGGGAGGGGCTGGCAAGGGTGGAGGTGGTGAGGGAGGGGGGCAGGGAGCAGCTGCTGCGGTAGCGGCCCAGAGAGTCCAGGCCGGAGCTGGACACTCGGCTCTCCAGCTCCTCTGCCCTCTGTTCTGTTGTCTCTTTCTCCTCTTGAATTAGCCTGGGGCAGAAACAGGAGAGACCAGGTGAGATGGAGCCCCGGATCACAATGGGCCTGAAAGGCCTGGGTGGGGGGTGACAGGAACTCCAGGTAAGAGGCAGGAAGTCAGAGGACTTTGGTGGCTTCCCGAGGGGCTCCTGGGCTCAAGGGGAGCCAGACTGTCATGAGAGTCTCAGGAAGTCACAGAAGCGTGAGAGCTGCCAGGGCAAGCAGGATCTGCACCAGGCTGATCCTGATCA
This sequence comes from Hystrix cristata, assembly GCA_004026905.1. Classification (NCBI taxonomy): domain Eukaryota; kingdom Metazoa; phylum Chordata; class Mammalia; order Rodentia; family Hystricidae; genus Hystrix; species Hystrix cristata. The sequence goes on from PVJO010002575.1 coordinate 56,374, forward strand.
TAACTACTAAGTAATTCTGTAAAATCATAAAAAGACAACCATGGGCAAGAGAGAATGTTCTCTCCTCCTGCCTATAGGGTGGTGCATCCCTGTAACCCCAGCAATCAGAAGGCTGAGGCAGGAGGATCCCTGTGAGTTCCAGGTCAGCCTGGGCTACATAGTGAGTTCAAGGCCAGCCTGAATTACATAGCAAGACCCTGTCTCAAAAAAAAAAAAAAATAGGGAGAGAATGTCCCAAGAACCAGCAAGAGAAAGGTCATGAGAAGATCAGGGTGAGACCAGAGACTCTGAGGTCAAACTGAAAATGTTACAAAGTCATTCGGTACTCCAGAGTCAATAGGTCAGAGCTTGAGTGGAAGGTGGAGGTCATGTTGGTCTGCTTTCTGGAGACCCATATGTTATAATAGAATCGCCAAATAAGTAATTTCTGGGACATTGAGATGGACATCAATATGAGATTCTTAATAAAATGAGGGCTTTTGTTCTATTAGGTAGGAATTCTTTGTGTACAGAGTTGAGGCTCTTGATTAATGTGTCAGTGTAAGATTCTGCTGACTTGTTGATTAATGTGTTAGCATGTGTTTCTGCTTGGGGACCTTGTTGTATTGAGATTCTCAGGTTACTAGGAGATTCTGGGTACCAGTTACATGAAGCCATGAAGTTCATGGTGTACTGGCAGATCTTGATGTAGTTATTGAGTTGAAAATTGTGTTTTTTTCTTTTTATGATACTGGGGATGGAACCCAGGGCTTTGCACATGCTTGGCAAGTACCACACAGAGCTGTACCCCAGCCTGAAAATGCTGGTATTTTGCAGTGCAGTGTTTGATGTGCCTGGAAATTGTGAGAACTGGCTGAGACTTCTGGATGTATCACAGGGGATTTCTGGACACCAGAGGGACTGCTGTGCTACCAGAATTCCTTGAGGATGATGGGAAAGATGGACTGCCAGCCCAGCTATGGGATCAGGCAGGGCAGAGCAGGGCAGGGCAGGGCAGGGCAGTGCTGGTTTGGGCAAGGGCTCACTTGATCTCCTTGTTGATGGCCTCCAGCTGCTCCTGGAGCATGATGGCCAGCGTCTGCACATCAGCCTGCCCGCTGGGCGACAGGAGCTCAGCGCCGAACATCCCCTCTGCTTCCTCCTCATCTGAGCCATCCAGCTCCCCAGGGAATGGAGGTGGCATGGACCCAGCAGGGGTGGAGCGCTCCCAGTCCTGTCTGTGTGGGGACAGAGTGGGGACGAAAGGTGGGTCGGAGCCAAGGCTGGCACTGGATCTTCACTCACCAATCCTGACCTGTCCACCTGCCCGGGCATGTCTTCCAGTGGAGCTCACTTGCTTGACAGGTCCCTCTTGACCACGCCTCAAACTCTACAAGCCACGCCCACAGCCATGACTCTACCCCTTCCCTGATTCCTATTCCCTGGGCCCTGCCCACACTATGATTCAGCCCCCTCCTCCCCATCACTCTCAGGTGCTCACCAGGTGCCAGGATATCCACATGGTGGAGCAGCAAGTGGTGGGGACACAGGAGAGTAGAGAAGGGAAGAAAGGAGAGGAGTGAGTCCGGGACACCCTGGCTCTCAGCCCAGCTCCTCTCCAAGCCACCGGAGTGGCCTCCGTTCCCCACGGCTGCCCACCCAACACGGCTCAGTCCAGGCCCCAGAGGCGCTGCTGACCTTGGAGGGCTCGTCTTTGACCCCCGACCAGCGGCCCCTCTTGCCTGCCCGGCCGCTGCCAGCCCCATACGGGTCCAGAGGGGTGCCAGAAGGTAATGTGGGTGCCTGAGAGTAACGGAGCTCCAGGGCACTGCCAGGGAGAGACCTGTGGGGGCAGGGAGGGCAGTCAGGAATCGCCAAAAGGGAACAGAGTCAGGGGGTCACAGGGACAGGCGGAGCAAGGGTCAGGAATCTAAGGTCAAAAATAAGGGATTCGTGGAAGTCTCTGGAGGACTGCGATCAGGGATCAGAAGGAATGAGCTTGACCAGAGTGGGCAGGGGCTGCTCTCACCTGGAGTAGGAGGACGGTGGCCTCCCCCGCAGCTGGTCGATCTCCATCTGCATCCGCTCCATCTCAGCCAAGAGCTGCTCCTGGGGGAGGGGTTGGAAGCACCGGGTCAGAATTGGCGTCGCTGATCCCAACCTCAGCCACAGCTGCCGCCTGCCCCATGTCCCAGGCCCCACCTTGTTCAGTAGCAGCTCATCCTGCAACTTCTTCATGTTGGCGATCTCCTCGCTCAGGGAGTTCTGCCGCAACAGGGCTGAAGTGAGAGCGCGGCCGAAGGGGGTCTAGCCCCGGGCTGGCCGAGGCCACCAGTGCACAGAGGGGTGGGGACACCAGAGATGGGCGGGACACAGCGTGAGTTCCAGAGAAGGGAGGATTGAGGAGCGAAGTCCTGGGAGTCCCGGGATTCCACATCTGTGTCATTTCCGAGGATTCGGGGTTTAAGGGTCCATACAGTTTGGGGCTTTGGGAAGAGCCAAGGGCTTGGGATATGGACGCCCCTAGAAATCAGCTCTTGTATGTTTAGATAAGGTGAAAAAGGGGGTCTCAGCCACGGAGCCGACTGCGGAGTGCTGAAAGCCGGGTTTGGGGAGATGTCAAATGACAGAACTGGGGAGAGGCCAGCGGGGCGCACCTTCTCCTCCAGCGCCCCCATGCGCTCCTTGAGGTGCAGTTGCAGCCGTTCATTGGACTCGCTCAGCAGCTTGTCAACCGTCTCCGACAGCCGCTTATTGTGGTCGTCGTTCATCTTTTCCCGCTGCCGCGCCTGCGCAAAGAAAAGCAGGGTCCTCGGCGGAGCGTCCTGGCACCGAGCCCCGCCCCTGCAATCTAAGCCCCACCCCAGCCTCAGTCCCCTCACCCGCTGCAGCTCCTGGTTCTTCTCCTCCAACTGGGCCTCCAGCTGCCGAAGCCGCTCCTCAAAATTCCCGTGACGTTCCTCAGCCTAGTAGGCAAAACCCACGGCCTCTGACTTTGCCCCACCCGGGTATAGCTGGGCTCCCGGGCCCGCCTCCTTCAAGGCAGGGTGCAAGGCCCCGCCCACCGGGCTCCAGGCTCCTCCCCTTTATCTGCCATTCAGGCTCCCCCCAGTTCAATTTCCATCTAATCTACTTTCGCAAGACTTGTTCCACCCCCCTCAAGTTGCAAGCCACTCCTTTCCCCCCCATACTGGGGATTGAACCCAGGGCCTTTGCACTGAGCTACACCCCCAACTCTTTTTTTAGGGGAGTGCTGGGGCTCAAATTCAGGGCCTTGTGCTTGCTAGGCAAGCGCTCTACCACTGAGCTAAATCTCCAGCCCCTGCCCCAACTCTTTTTAATTTTTTTTTTTCTGTTTTGAGGCAGGATATCGTAAAGTAGTCCAGGCTTGGCTCAAACTTGGAATCCTTCTGACTCAGTCTCCCAGGATGGAAAGATTACAGGTATGCTCCATAACACCTGGCTCTAGGCCACAGATCCTTTTAGTCCAGACTAGAGCACACTGTCACCCCTCCTCAAAGCCTCAAGGACTGCCGCATTCCAAGTCCCTTCCCTGTACCATACCCCAGGCCTCAAGGTCTCCCTCCTACCCCTGTAGATTTAAGGCTCCTCCTCTTGTAGGCCCCGCCCCACACGGCCCCCCCTACCTTGTTGAGTGCGGCCACACGCTGGGCCAGCTGCGCCTCTATCTCTGGAAGGGTCTCGGCCTTCTGCAGCGTCTGCTGCAGCTTCTGCTTGGCATCGTCCAGCCACTCGGCCAGCTGCCGGCTCTTCTCCTCACTCTGGGGCCAAGACAGGAAGGGGGATGCAAAAGGCAAAGTTATGTGGGCCCGTGTCTCGCCCTATCGCTCCTTGTGAGGGTGGGGTGGGGGCGCAGGGTAGCACCCACCTGTCGGTACAGTGACTCCTTGCTGGCCAGCTCATTCTCCAGCTTGTCGTTGGCATCGTGCAGTGATGTGGCCTCGCGCTGGGCGCTCAGGTAGCGCTTCTCCAGCGTGGTGATCCGCTCCTCCATGTCCTCCCGCTGAGCCAGTGCCTGGGGGGGGGGACAGGGACTACAGCTCCCACAAGGCCCTGGGGTAGCCTAGGCTTAGAACCCAGGGTGAAGCACCCCAAAGATTATTGGGAAATGAAGTCCCCTGCCCCCTGGGTTTCAGGAAAGTGGTACCTTAAATCCCCTGACATCTGAGAGCTAAAATGTTATGCCACACCTCCCATAGCTTCTAGGGCACTTGTGGATGAGCCCTTCCCTACAGATGGCCTGAAAGCCCCTGCTACATGAAGTCCCCACTCAAGCCATGCTTGTAAAAAGCCAAGCCTTAGGTTTCTCAACCACTTCCAGCACCACAGGGGCTGAGAATCACAGAGCACATGCATTTGTTTCTTATGGGTGTTCAAATCCCTTTCCAGCTAGAGGACAACACCTCTCAAGAGCCACCAAGGTAGCCCTAGCTCAGAACCCAGAAGAGGCGCTCCAGGCTATAGGAAGCAATAGACTCCAGTCTGGGACCCACCGTGGTGGGAACACATGTCCTAATAGCACCCATAACCTACAATCCTGGATGGAGCCCCGAGTGGATATGGAGAAACAAGGGGCTCACTCTACTTTCTCAGGCACTGCCTTCAGGAATCCAGGCCCCACCCTTCCCAGCAGATCCCTGGAGTGTGAGGATTAGAGGCAAGGGGCTTAATAAACTGGGAAGGGTTAAAGGCCAACAAAAGGTTCAGTTTAAACCTGTGGTGGTGATGCATGCCTGTGATCCCAGTACTCTGGGAGGCTGAGCCAAAAGAATCACAAGTTCAAGCCCAGCCTGGAAAACTCAGTGAGACTTTGCTTCAAAATGCAAAAATATGCAAAAATAAAGAGGGCTGGGATATAGCTCAGTGTGAATGCACTGGCATCATCCTCAGTAACACACACACACACACACACACACACACACGTGTGTGCAGATTCAGTTTAGGAAGAGTATGTCCCCCCTGGTAATATAACTGCCAGGTAGTCACTGAAGTCTGCTCTGTGCACACATCACAGAAAGGATCACAGCCCATTTTCGAAGCTCAGACAGGAGAGTCCACACAGCTTGACAACTGCATCTGGGTTCCACCATTCATGAGCTCAATGATTTTGGCCAAAAGGGAGGAGAAGCTGGGGAGGAGGGCAGAGGACAGCACACGGGGCTCCTGCCTCACCTCCTTGAGGTCACGCTGCAGCTTGGAGTTGGCCTCCTCTGCCTTGCCCAGCTCACGGTGAGCAGTGCCCAGCTCCTCCTCCAGCTGGCTCATCTGACGGCACAGCACGGCCAGGCGCTCCCGCAGCTGGCACACTTCAGCACGCTGCCGCTCAAGGGCCTCCTCCAGCTCTGCAGTGCGCCGGCTGGAGTCCCCAGCAGGACCCAGGCCATTGGCAAGGGTCTGGAGTGAGGAAGGAGGACACCGAAGTCAGAGTGGGGAGCACAGAAATGTAGAAGGAATGCAAGGAGAAGGCTGATCAGCTGAGGTGGTGAGGGTGGGGTGGGGACCTGAAGTCATTAAGGATCATGCAAATCAGAGTCCACCAGTGTCACCAAGGGTCACAAAAATTAGCTGGGTGACCTGAATCAGAAGTTGAAAGCCAGAAAGGGTGCCAGGAGTTCACATGTCCTATGGTCTGTAAGGCCCATAACAGACATAGATGACCATCACAAAACCAGGCAGCTGGGAGGGGTCACAGGAAGGAGACGTCCACCTCTCACCTGCCCGTCTCCATCCTTGCCAGGCTCCTCCAGCCCTGACCTCCGCCTAGACAGCTGCTCTCGAAGGCTCAGAGTCTGGAAGAGGAAACAGGGATCAGAGCAGAAGGCTCCAGGAAGCCCTACTACCCATAGTAAGGTGGAAATTTCCTCTTCAGTTCGGTCTTTCCTCATTTAACCATGTCTTTCTTAGTCACCAGACCCAGGTTCTCCCCTTAGTTTCACTCTCACTGGAAGGTTCTCCCTAAACCCTGCCCAATACAATCTTCTCTAGAAACCCCACTGGTTTCTTTCCGTGGTACAGCCCCATTGGTTGTCTGTCTAATCAGCTCTGCCCACTGGTAGTTCCTTAGTTCCGCCCCAAGGAGTCCACCTGGCCTTCTCGGCCACACTCCCACCTCCTGATTGCTCAGCTCCAGCTCTTCTTCCAGCACTGCCACTCGCTCCAGCGCCATCCGCAACCGCTCCCGGACCTGAGGATGGGGATGCGGGAGGACTGGATGAGATAGAGAACAGACCCAACCTGGGGCGGTTGACCCTGGCCCCAAACCCCCATCGTGCTGGAATTCCTCCGATAGGGCAATGTAAAGATGCCTCTCTCTAAACGAGTGTGCCACTCCCACCAGATGCCAGGCAGCCCCTCCCACTAGCAGCCCCCTCTTGAGCACCCCAGTTTACAGTATTTTTCTATAATCAACCATTCGGGTCTCAGCCCGCATAGCCTGTCACAATCGGTCACAGTAAACCTCCCTCCCACTTAGGACATCTCCTGCAAATGACAGCCAGGATCTCGCCCACTCTGGACAGCCCAGGTCAACCACGAGTTTCTGTTCTTCATCCTGGCTCTTCTGGTTCTCACACCTTCTCATCCAGCGCCTTGTGGTGCTCAAAGAGGGACTTGAGCGCCTTGAGCACCTCCACCTCGGAGGAGACCCCGCCGGGGGACTGGGCCTGGCGCTTCACCACCGTCATGCGCAGTGACCGCTCGTGCCTGGACACCAGGCACTCTAGATGTTCCAGGAGGAGCTAGAGTGATAGGACACACCGAGTCAGGGAAAAGAGGCAACGGGAAAGCCGCGGGGTCGAGGGAGGGCTTTCAAGTGGGGAGGACACGTGGAGGAAGAGGTAGTGCCGAGCACAGGGCATCGGGAGAGACAAGCCAGGAAAAGAGAGGGACAGCAGAGGCTGAATCGAAGAAGGGAGGTATAAGAACACAAAAAGGTTATGGAGATCAAGGAGGGGACGTGGAGGAAGGAGGAGGACCAGAGGCAGTGGCCACCCCAGAAGTGGGAGCAGGGACAAGAAGACCAGAAAACAGGATGGGGGATGGGTCAGCCTGCCCCGCCCACCTCTTTAGTCCCTGCCTCCGGCCCTCACCCGTGTGTTGTTCCGCTCGGCTTTCAGCTCTGCTATTTCTTCCTCCCTCTCCAGCAGCTGCTCCCGACATAAGTTCAGCTCCTTCGTCAGAGCCGCGAACTCCTGTCCAGGCGCAGGCAGGATCCGGACAATCGGATCAACCTTTCCCTTTTCCCCCTCAATTCAGGGCCCCGCGCCGCCCGCTAAGCCCCGCCCCGTCTCGCCGCTCAGGCCACGCCCACCAGAGAGCCCCGCCCCTGATGACCAAGCCCCGCCCCATCCCCGCCCCGCCCCGCCCAGACCTGGGGCAGAGCGATGCTGAGCTGGCGCTGCAGCGAGTCCTTTTCGTGGCCGAGCTCGCGCAGCCGCAGCTGCGCCGTCGCCAGCCCGTCCTGCGCCTCGCGCAGCGTCTCGAGCAGGCGCTCGCGCTCCGTGAGCATGGTGACCATGAGGCGCTCCAGCTCGCCGCCCGCCTCGTCCGGGCCCAGCGCCGAGCCCCGCCGGCCATCCTCACTGATGGTGGGCATCACCTCGCACATCATGGCGGCGGTGCCGGCCTGCGGGTGGGGAAGGGGCCGGGGCCAGAAAGCATCCCAGTCAGGGTACAGGCAGACGACCGGAGTACCGCCACTCAGATACTCCCCGAAAGAAACTGAGGCGCGTGGATCCAGGCACTGCACCGGAGAAACTGAGGCCCAGACACTCCAATCATGACACAGGAAAACTAAGGAACCTAAGGGTTGGCCAGCAGGTGCTGCCAGGGGAAACTGAGTCCCTTCCATTGTAATCCCGTCGGAATAAGCTGAAACACATTGCTGTTAGGAAAGCACCCCTGACCACGTGGGTGAGGGCATTTTAGGGAAACTGAGACCAAACGTCAGCAGGCACAGGCAGAGAAATTGACGCTGGGTGTCCTAGGCGTCACCTGAGTAAATGTGGAAGAATCAATCAGTCTCTACCTATTCTAACTCTATCGCGAATCCTCAACACCTCCCCCGCCACACACGCGCGCGCGCGCGCGCGCGCGCACACACACACACACACACACACACACACACAGGTGGGAAGACTGAAGCCCCAGCCAGAATCATCCCTTCAGAAAGCAACAGGCCTGAGGCCACAGAAGGAGGTCACTAGGACGCGATTACTTGTATATAACATCACAGGGAGGGTCCCAACCACTAACCAGCCCGACTTGTCCTGCCTCCTTCAATTTCCCAGATATCTGGACCCTAGCTCCAGGAGAATGCAAAGACTCATGCTCCATTTGAAAAAATAAACAACATGGCAGGGGGCGGGGCTGTGCTAGTCCTCTCCCTCTTCGAGGCCCTGGAGGCTCCAGCTCCCTCCTGCCTCAGCTCACAGAAGTCTAGCACCCTCCTTCCCGCCCAGGCCTTCTCATCCCCTGAGAGTCCAGCCTCCATCCCTGTCCTCCTCAGTCCCAGGCGTCAGAGACCACACCCCCTTTTTGCCCTGCAGCTCTCAGCCTCCTTCCTCAGACACAGAAATCCCAGCCTCGACCCCTCCTCTCCCAGGCCGTGAGAGTCTTAGGAGTGCTGGCTCTGCTCTCCCAGACCCCTCGGGGTACATTGACAGTGGGGGAAGAGGAAGGGACGGAGTTTCTGGGGCAGGAAGGCGGGGCTTGGGTCCCTGAGCCTGGCACAGAGCTGGGATGGAGAGAGGTCCTCCTAGCCGCTCCCGTGCACTTCAGGCCTGACAGGTCCGGCTGGCCCAGCCGAAAGTGGGAGGGACTTTCACTTGTTCCTTCCTTTCCTTCCTCCCCGGGAACAGCTGCATAACCGGTTTGAGAGTGGATAATTCTCAACCCCGCCCAGTTTGCAGATTGTGCCCACAGCCTGGAACTGAGGCCTTGGACTCCGAGAGGAGGAGCCCGAGGGGCTCCGGGACCTGGCAGAGGAGGCAGCTACGAGCCTGCGCCCTTGGGTCCTGTCGTGGTGCATCTAAGAATCTAGACCCTGGATCCCAGCAGTCAGAGGCCAGATTCAGGTAAATGTTTATAGAACAGGCCAGCATAGGCTAAACACTACTATGACATTTCGAACCCACAACCTGCTCAGAAGAGGTGACACACAGAGCACGTTTTTAGGAGGCTGCTCTAGTGGGTCAGATTAATTTCAGGGACGGAACACAGACAGGGGCTGGGCAAAGATCTAGAAAGCAGATGGCGTAAAGACAGAACTGCATGCAGAAAGCAGCCGTGCTGCCATGTTCGCCACGCATGGAGAGAGGGTAAGAGCCACACATTAGGCTCAGTAGAGGAATACAGTCTGAAACCAAGGTAGGGAACTTAGAACCAGCCAAGAGCAGCCCCATAACTTAGAGTGTCTGGCTCACTCCAGAATCCCCAACACAGAGAGGTGCATCATGGCCCCAAGGAACAGGCGAAATGCAATGCATAACAAGACTACTGAGGTGTAATTTAGGACTCAGAACTCTCTAGGGACCTAGAGATGAACACAGAGTGTAGCAGTGTCACATTCCTGGTTGGCTCAGAAAACAAACTGAGTGGTGAGCACTTGCCCAGCCTGCACCAGGCCCTGAGTTCAACCTCTGGCACCTAGGGTAGGGGGGCGGCGCAGAAGACAAATGAACTAACCAAGACAAACTGCTGGTAGAATCAGAAAAGAAAAGATCTGCTCTGGAACCTGGGTTTAGGGGTTGGGGATTTAGCCCAGTGATAGAGTACTTGCTGAACAAGTGTAAGGGCCTGAGTTCAATCCCCAGCACCTACCGCTCCCCTCAGAGGAACTGGGGCTCAGTAGAATAGCATTTGCCTAGCATGTGTAAGGCCATAGGTACAATCCCTCACAGTGAAAAAAAAATATCCTCTAGAATTCAAAACATGCCCTAGGGATGAGGAAAAACAGAAATAGGAACAAAGAGTTTGTCTGGAATTTGGAAGTGCCTGGAGGGAAATGCAGAAGGACTGAGATGAGATTAAACAAGAATTAAGAATTTCCTGAGAGCCAGGCATTGTGGCGCACACCTGCCTCGGGAGGCTGAGGCAGGAGGATCGCTGCAAATTCAAGGCCAGCCTGAGCTACACAGTGAGTTTAAGGCCAGCCTGAACTACATAGCAAGACCCTGTCTTTAAAAACCAAAACAGGGGCCAGGGATTTAGCTCAGTGATTAGAGTGCTTGCCTTGCAAGCACAAGGCCCTGAGTTCGATCCCCGGCACCACAAAAAAAAAAAAAAAAAAGTAAAAACCAAAACAAAACAAAATAAAAAAAAAAGAATTTCCTGAGATCAAGACTGTAGTACAGGAGACTGTAGGCAAGGGAGAGGCGTGTTCTGGAAATGGGAACATTCTAAACCAAAGACTCTGGAGGAGGAGAGAGCCTAGAACATGCTTAGGATGCCAAAGTGGCAGATGGAGGAGAAGTCCACAGTGCACCAGGCAACAAGTTCTACACTAAGGCCACAGCAGAAAAAAACAAAAAGAAGACGGCCACAGATGGGTCTAGAACCTCAAATGTGAGGAAGAAAAATGTAATATAGAACACCTTCTGGACAATCTTCTAGATTTAAAATTGTGAAATAAGATGGAACATAAAGAAATTAATTTTAGAATTGATAGCACATATTGGAGGAAGGCTAGAGCACATAATAGAACAGACACATTCTAGAAGTTAGAATGTTCCTGGGAAGAAAATGCAATCTAGAACAATGCCAAGGATGTGGACACATCTAAAATGGAAATTTAGCAGAGACTAAGTAAGAAGTGGTTGCTAGAAATTTGGAACAGGTCTGAAGAGAGGGTGAGATCAGAATTTGGCTTGGGGACATTATTTAGATACTTGAAAAGATAAATGGAAAAAGTCATGCCTGGAATTAGCAGCTGGTCTAGAACTTCATTCATGCCATGGGTGAAAAAAGAACAGAGAAGTCCTCTGGGAGGGTTCTAGGACTTAGAAGAGATCTAGAACCTGGAGCGACACAAAGGCACCCATGTAACTAGAAACGTGGGGTGGGAGGGCACAGGTAGGTTCTAGATCACCCACCAAGCCTAGTAGACCTCAGAATCCTTCTGAAAGAAGGATGGATGATGGACTCAATGGCCTGAGAGTGTACTCAGGTGACATAGTGACACAGGGCTGACTTCTGGTCTTACGGGAGAGAGGAGAGTGGGTTCCAGAAGGCTACAGCCCGACACACTAGGAGGACAAGATGGGATTTGTCAATGCCATGGGAGATGTGGATCTGATGAGAGTCATGAAGCCATGAGGATCGAGATCCCTACAAGTTAGAGTTGAGAAACCAGATGCCAGGGAGTGGGGGGTGAAGAGAGCTGGAGGCCTGGACTCCTGCACCCTTGTGGAGGTGGACGATGAAAAGTTCGAAGCTTAGAGCTTGACCCTTCTCGGGGAGGGAGAACTGGGACAGATGGTCTGGGTGAAGGCTGATGGGCAATACAGAAGCTGGGTTCTGGGCTCCTGGGTCCTTTGGGGACATGGGACTGGGGACCAGACGCTTAGGTCTCCAAGAGGAGAGCTGAGGAACTGCATTTCAATCCCTGGCAGGAAGCGAGTCATGGTGCCTGAGTTCCTAAAAGAGCAGATGCAGGGTACTGGGAAGCTGAGTAGATTTGTCTGAGGGGGAAAGGGGCTGTTCAACTAGGTGCTTGGGGGGCAAAAGCTGGGAAACAGGGACCTATCAGCCTGGCCCAGCAGATGGGTGAGCACTGACCCCCTTCCTGAACCGGGTGGGAGCTGGGTACCAGGGTGCCCAGGTCCCTGAGGTGGACAGGGCAGGTATATTCAGTAGCCCTGGCTCCTCAGGGAGCAGCTAGGGTCCCGGAAACCTGGGGAGCTGAGGCCGAGTCTGGCCAGCAGGACCCTGCAGCCCAGGTCGGGGAGGGCTCGGGTATCCCCTGGTCACCGGCGCGGCGGGAGGTATCCCCCGCTCGCTGCCTGCGCCCCCTCCCTGGCGGCGGCGGCACAAGGTGGGGGAGCCAGGCTGCCGGGCGCGCTGACCATGGACAGCTCCGTAGCGGGCCTGTGCCCAGAGCGGTCGGCAGCCGGCTCGGCCGAGGGCTGCGGCCGAAGCTGGAGACCCAGACAAGGGCGCAGACGGGGGCGATGCCGGCGCACGGAGGAGCCTGACAGCTGCGGCCGGCTTCCGGGGCGCCCAGGACTGAGGAGCAGAGAGATCGAAGCTCGGGGGCCCCGCGGCTGGACGGGGGAATCCAGGCTCCTGGGCCCCGGAGGAGGCGCAGGGAGGCAGCACGCCCGGGATTCTAGGGTTCGACTGGGGACTCTGGGCGCCGCCGGGAAGAGGACGCTGAGTCTCCAGGGTCGGGCTGTGGAATCCGTGCTCCGGGGTCCCGGGGGATGAGCTTGGGAAGCCAGGATCTCCGGGAGGCGGGGGAGGCTCGCCCAGGGTCCCCGGGGTGGGCGCTGCCGGGCGGGCTGGGCCGGGCGCTTACCTACCTGGTCCGCGGCGGCTGCGGGCGGAGCTGGGCTGCAGAAGGGACGTGGGGTGGGGTGGGGGGACCGGGCGGGGCCCCTGGCGGCGGCCGGGGCCCGGATCTGGAGCTCTGGAGCCCTGTCTCCGCCGCTCGCGCGGGCTCAGCGTCTCCTGCTCCGGTTTGGGCGCTGGGGACCCCCCCTCCCCCTCACAGCCTCACAGCCCTCTACCCCCTAAAATAGCCCCTTGCCCCTGTCACCGTTCAGCCTCCCCCCGCGAGGCCGCAGCCGCCAGATCCAGGGGTGCCCACCAGCGCCCCCCAAATCCCACCTCCCCCCAAAAAATTCCTCCTCCCTCCCCCTCCCCCCCACAGCTCCCAGGCGGTCGTGGCCCCTTTAACAGGAAACTGACAGACGGTGCCGAGTGGCCAATGGGAGGCGGTGTCCGCGCCGGCCGGCGACTAGACCCCGCCTCCGCACGGGTAGGGCGGGGCCGCGCAGGCGGCGAGCGGGAGGCGGGGCTCAAGGTGAGTCGGCCAATAGACGTACGGCGTGCGGCGGCTGGGGCGGGGGGCGGAGCCCGGCAGGGGGATGATGTCACCTGGAACTAGTAGCGAGCGGTGTGGACCGCGACTCGCGACCCCAGATCCTGGCGGTGGCGCGCGCCGGCCCTCGAGCTGCACGCGACGCGAGGGCTGGGCGGGCAACGGGATGGGGATAAAGGTTGGCTTTTAAGGGAAGGGCGGATCCCGGAAAGACGTGCTTTGGTTAGAAGGTGGGGTGAGTGCCCGACGGGTGAGTGCACCTTGTTCTGCACCCCTGCGCCCGCCTCTGGAACTGCACGCTGCACCCCCACCACTGACTCCCACGCAGACGGTCGTGCGGCCTGCAGGACTCCCCCGGCGGACAAGGCTAATGGTTCGCTCCGCCCCGCCCACACTGGCCGCCCACTGGCTGCAGCTGAGGCTCAGGACTCCTGCGTCAGACCAGCTGCCGAGGAAGGGGCCGGACCCTGCCCCCCGACCCTCCTAAGGCCAGGGGGCGTTGTCTCAGAGCCCCTGCACCCAGACCCAGACCCAGACCGTGTCCCGGCCTCCACCCTCAAACTTGCCCTTAGGAAGTTCGCCTGCCTCCACCTTCAGACCTGGGGGGAGAGCGCGCTGACTCTGCTCTCTTTGAAAAAGATGTCAGGTCTCGGTGTCGACCTCAACTACCCCAAGCCCGCATGCCCCACACCTCGAGATGTTCTAGCCCCAGGACAGACACACAGACACTCAGTGAGGGTCAAAGATCTTTAAATAAGGAGCCGGTGACAATAAATACTGTACAGGGGAGAGGTGAGGGTCCAGATCTGTGGTTTCAGCCTCGAGACTCCAAGGACCTGCGGGGGTTGGGGGGAGACAGGGCAGCAGGCTCAGGGGAGGCGCCTGGGGGGGCACGAGAGAGCCAGGGCTGGGGTTGGGACCCAGGGAAGCTAGGAGGAGGTTCCCAGTGAGGGGAAAAAGAGAGGTGCGTCCCAGAGTCTGGTCACAAGGGGAGAGATCAAGGGGAAAAATGCCCGAGGACAGTCAGGAGCCAGGGCTGGGGCAGCAAGCACAGGTCCAGGAATGGTGGCCCAGCCTGAGTCTGAGGCCAAGGGGAGGTGGCGAAGGATGGGTGACCAGGGGCTCACGAGTAGCTCTGGTGCTGCTGGCGCCGGCGGGCAGAGCGCATCTTCTCGAAGCGGGCCTCCATCTCCTCCAGCACGCGGGGTGTGTACCGCACCACCAGCTTCACAGAGCCCTGGGCTGCCTTCAGCAGCTCCACTGCCTTCTCGTGCTGCTCGCCCTCCACACTCTGCAGGGCAGGCCGGTGCACAGCTGGCTGGGCCCACCCCACCACGGGACCGGCCGCTGGTGAGCTAGGTGCCAGGCCAGGCCGGCCAGGGCCTCGTGTCCTCCTCATGGGAGTCATTGGTTGAGCCCATCCCTGTCTTCTCCCTCCAACAGCCCACTGGTCCCCTCCAGCCCTGGTTTCCCTTTCTTGGGCCACACAGCTCTGGCCCCAGCTCAGGCCATGTCCTCTCTCTAGACTCATCCTGGCCTCCCCACTTTGTCCCCCTCCCAGAGACCTCCAGAGGGCTCTTTCTATACCCCCAGACGGGGCAATCCCTCTCCTGCTCTCAGCCTTCCTGTGGCTTCTCAGATTGGCACGTAGGCCCTACATGAGTGGCCCCAACCACCTACCAGGTATGCTTCTTTCTACTCTAACCACAGTGTTTAATTAGCTGCATGTCCCAGATCCATCAGAACTGAGTCCTATTTCAGAAGAGGGCAGAGTTAGGCCTCACCTACAACACCTGCAGCTAGAAATACCCTTCATTTCCTTTGCCTGAAGAACTTCTAATCATCTTTCAACACCCAGCTCAAACATTATTCCTCTGTAAAAACTTCCCTCCTCTACACTGGACTGAAGCCACATCTAGAATCCCACAGTGCTTTGTGCTTCCTTATTATGTCTCTGAGTTATGACTAGTTCAGTGAGACCAGAGAGAGGAGTCCCTGAGTTTCAGGGTGTGCAGCCCTACATAGTACATGGTTGGCCACAGAGGCAATCCTCAGTGTTAAGTGGATGTCACAATCAGGGTCTGCATTACAGATGGTGCCCTGGCCCTGCCCAGACCCCCACTCACCACACCATTCACTGACAGCAGCTGGTCCCCACGCTTGAGGCCTCCGTGACGGTCAGCCACGCCCCCAGGGATGACACGTGAGATGTAGATGGGCGAGTTCTGCTCTTTGCCACCCATGATATTGAAGCCCAGGCCCTCGTCCGTCTTAGGTAGTTCCACCACCCTGGGATGTGCGTGACCCTCGCTGGCCGTGAAGGCAGCCACTGTGGCCTGGGATAGAGAAGTGTGCAGTGGTCAGGGCCCTTCCATGGTGGGTCTGTGGGATAGGGCAGGGGGCTGGGCAGGGACAGCAAGCTGAGCCACAGTGCTTTCCCCTCATGCTGCCCTGACTGGTGTCCCTTTAGTTCACCCACAGGCTTCTGACATGCCAGCGTGAAGTTTCAAGACACACTTGGTGTGTGTCTTGAATACTCAACACTTGGGAGTCTTGTTTTTTGTTGTTAGGTACTGGGGATTGAACTCAGGGCCTTTGCACTGAGTTACATCCCCAATCATTTTTCATTTTTATTTTGAGACATGGTCTTGCTAAATTGTCCAGGCTGGACTCAAACTTGGGAATCCTCCTGCCTTAGCCTCTCACAGTACTGGGATTACAGGCATGTATCACCACGCCCAGCTCAATCTCGCTTTTTTACAGATGGAAACTGAACCTGGAGGGAACTGAGAGCCACTTCAGAAAGCAACAAGAGGCAGCATCTAAGTGCAGTGTGGTAAGAGTTCCCTGTTTAAGGACAGTCTGCTGTATAGACATTTAGGATTATCTTCTAGGGAGCACTATGATGTTGGTTCTTATTCGTCTATGTATGACATTTGTTCAAATTAAAAATGTGCGGTTATTTAAAGGAAATTATAAATAAAGACTCATAAAGGTTTTTATGGTTTTAGTAAAGATCACGAAGGAGGACACAGGACTGCCTGGCCTGGGGGGTAGGGCGCCTACCTTGGCCGTGGCGTGAGCCCGGATCTCCGCGCTCCCCGTGATGTCCAGCGTGTCATAGAGTTGCTCGTACACCTGCGGGGGCCGCAGCAGCGTCAGGGAGCCGCCAGCCCCGTCCTGTCTTAGACACAGTCGCCACTGTGGCCTCCAGAGCCCTCTCCCCTGTCACCCAAGGTCCGCCCGCGCCCGTGCCCGCGCCCCGGGACTACAACTCCCAAAGACCTCAGGGCGGGCGGCTCGGGCGCTGCCGGGAGGCGTAGTCCGGGCTCACCTCGCGGATGGCGGAGCAAAAGCGACTCTGCAGCACCCGTTGGAGCGCCTGCAGCTTCTGCGGCGGCAGCTCCCCGCTGCGCTGTAGCCGCTCAAGGAGTTCCACGGCCCGGGACACGTCTGCGCGGCGAGGGCGGAGACGACACCACGGCGCAGAGGCCACGGAGAGAGGCAGCGAGAGATGGAGTCAGGGCGGGGGCGACGGCGCTGGGAAGGACGGCAGATGCCCCGCCGCGCGCCCCGCTGCGTCCAGGTGGCCCAGAGGACTGCGCCAGCGAGCCCGGCCCGCCCGGACCCGCGCCGCGGACCCGGCCCGACCGCCCGCCCACCGCGCCGGCCCGACCGGGCGGGCGGGGCCGCGAGAGGCGCGGCGGCGGCTGGGTGCGCGGGGCCCCGGGGCGCTTACCCCGCTCCAGCCCCAGCGGCTCGACCAGCGCAGCCATGTCTGCGCCGCCGCCGCGAGCCGCCCGCCTGCCTCGGCGCCGGCGAGGGGGCGGTGCTGCGCGACGCCCCGCCCCGGGCGGCGGGCGCCCCCTGCGGAGGCCGGCCTGTGCGCGCCGGACTGCAGGCGCAGTGCTCTCCGCCAGGGTCCGCTGGGTGCGACCGTGCCGGTGCAACCACGGCGTCTCGGTCGGCCTGTTGGCATCGTCCGTCGCAGTGTGTCGTGCCCGGCGCACCTGTCCGTCCTCTCCCGTCCTTTCCCCAGGTTCCCACTCGGCAGGCCCTGAGCGGCGTGGCTGCGATGGTGAGCCGCGCAGACATGCCCACTGGCTGAGGGGCTCCGGGTCTAGAGGATGACAGACAATCAGCGACGCTGTGGTTAAAACTCGATAGTGGTCGCTGATGCTCTGAGTTGAAAGAAATCCTCCGGAAGGGGCACTTGAGTCCTGAAAGGTAAGATCCACAAGGGGTGGGGCCTCGGCCGACGTGGTGGAGCTTGCCTGTAATACCAACTACTCAGGGAGGATGAGGCAGGAGGATCGCAAAATCAAGGCCAGCCTTTGCAATTTACGAGACACTGCCTCAGAAATTGAAAACTAGTGCTCTCTTCGGCAGCACATATAGTAAAAATTTAAAAATACAAAGGGCTTGAAGGTGTTGCTCAGTGCTAAATTGCCAAGTGTGTGAGAGGTCCTGGGTTCAATCCCCAGTACCTGAGGGGGAGTAACTCCGCAGAAAGAGCCCGGATGTCTGGAGTACGGCTAAGATGGAGATGCAGAAGTTGGTAGACCGTCTGCGCACGGCCTTGTGTGTAGGCATCTGCACGCTGAGGCTTTGGGACTTCATGCCCACTCCTAGAAGAGGACTGTAATCAGTCTAGGGTCACTGTGGCCACCGCAGAGACTGGCTTGGAGAGGAAGCAGTGGCAGGAGGCACAGGCCGCCTCCAGAAGCTCCCCGTAGTAACTTGTGGGCAGATGTGGCAAGCTTCTGGACAGACCTCAGCCAGAGCTGTGGGGGAGAAGGTGGTGTTGGAGCGCTTCGCCTCCGCGAGCCTTTTGCAGGGATGGCCCTGCTGAGGAGGGTGGCAGATATTTGGAATTTGAGGAGCCTGTGGCCTGCAGGCAGTTTTGGGAGCTCAGACAACAGGTGGGAAATAAAACCAGAGGAGTGGCCGAGAATGGGGGGCAAAGAAGAGAGTGTGAAACAGGCCCCAGGAGATGGCTAGGTGTGCTGGGAGGCGCCAGGGAGTGTGTGTAGGAAGAGGGCTCTGGAGGTTGAGGAAGCACAGGGACCAGGCAAGACTACAGTAGTCTGGCTTGTCTGGCCCACTTGCTTTTGCTATTTATTTATTTGGTGCCAGGGATTGAACTCAGGGCCTTGTGCTTCCTAGGCAAGTGTTTTTCATTTTATATGGTGTGCATGGTACAGTACTTGGGATTGAACTCAGTTCCTCAGGCTGGCCTTGAACGCACAGTCCTCCTGCTTCAGTCTCACAAGTAGCTGGGCCTTGCAAAAGTCCTGTCTTTATAGAGTTAAAACAAAAAATAAACTACAGGTGAGGGCTACTAACAAAAAACCAAAAAACCAAGTAGCTCCTGTAGCTCTCCTAACTCTACCTCCTTCCAGAGGGAGATGTGGTGGCACACATCCGGAACCCCAGCACTTGGGAGGCTGAGGCAGGAAGACTGTAAATTCGAAATCAGTCTGGATTACATAGCAAGACCCCATCTCAAGAAAAAAAGTAACTTGCAGATGTTGTCTGTTGCTTTTGTATTTAAATAACATGCTATTTTCTGATTTCTTTAGTGTATGTGCTGCCGAAGCAAGCACTATATTACATACTGTTTTCTGTTTTCATCACCTGTCTTCCCTGTCCCTGAGAATTTTGAAGCTGGCAGCTTTTGGTTTTCCCACCGGATGCTGGCCTACCATACCATCACTGCACTGTAGGGCCAAGCCGAGTTCTGGGATTACACTGTGATTCAACAGCTCCTTGCTTTTTCTATGGTTTCTATGAACCCTCATTTTATTTTCTTGACCACAGTTTCTAGTGCTCACAGGCACTGCTCTGGGATCTCCTCTGCCAGTGAGTGTCCCCAGCCAGTGGCTGTGGGGCTGTGGCTTTCCCTCAAGCTCGGTGGACACCCCCAGAACTCATGACAGCTGTCACGCGGGTCAAGGGTTGCATGCTCACCTCATGCAGCTTCCCCGTTTAGTCAGTGCCCAGTGCCCTGGAGGCAGCCTCACTTTTCTTTCCCCAAATTGTTTTTTCCAAGACTCCAACATGACACTGATCTTAGTAAATCTTTTTATCCCAAAACTTCGTGCAAACTTCAGTCCTCTTGCCTCCATCTGGGCTACCTTTCTAGAAACTGCCACCCTGAGACTTCCTTCCACATCTCTCCTGGATTGAATCTCTTTTGAAATCCTTCATTCTAGTGAACAATGTTCTCAGTTAATTCCTCAAGTGGTTGTGTTTTTTATTTGCAAGAGAGTATGACTATCTTTCCTAGCTCTGCTAGTGTTTAGGCCAGGAGGATTTCAGGTCGTCTTGTGCCTACTCAGCTACTAAATCCACCTACTAAATCCTTAAGTGATTGTTTTCCAGTTCCAAAATTTCCACCTGGAGAATCACGATCTGTTAAAATTCTCCATTTTTATTTTGTGAAAATATCAGTTATTTCACTGTCCAAAATCTGCATCATCCTGGCTTTTTCACTTCTTGGATTCCTACAATTTAAGAGCTGTTTCTAGCATGCCTGTTAACTTCTGAGTAGATGCTGAGCGTTGTAAACCGAAGAGCATAGATTCTGAATGTCTTCCTCCAACAAGGCAGGCAGAGTGAGTGCCCTCTGGGCAGGCTGACCGCCGCAATCCTGGCAAGGTCTCGCTGTGGGCTGAGTGTGCCGGGTTCCAGCTCTGGCCTGATTCTGATGTGCAATTTTTGCATTTCAAGCAGCACCACCCGCCGCGGGACCTCGACCTCCCTGCCAAGCTCCCCGATGACCCACTAGGGCTGCCTTTGCTCAGCTCTGCAGTTCAGTTGCCTCCCCTGAAGCTGGTCATGCCAAGGGGGCGGGGCTGGGCCCTGCAATAATGGGGGGGCAGCACCCCCTTCTGTCCAGGCCAACCTCAGGAATTTAGCTCTCTGGGAGCAGGCTCCCCACTGCTCAACTGCTGTACATCCTCAGACCGAATGCAGGTGTAGCTAAGCGGCCCTCTGTGCATTCTCCTCCCACAGGGATCACCCCCTCAGGCCTGGCCTCCAGTTGTTCCACTGCCTTTCACAAATTTTGATTTGTTCAGGCTTTGTGTGGCTGCTCTGTGCCAGATTAGTCCATGGGGTACTGTTAGCCAGTATCATCAGTCTCCTGGAAAGTACCAGTATTTCCTTCCTAAATCATTTCTTCCAGGATGGGTTTTTTGTAAATCTTGGGGTGTCTTGTTGCAGTTTTTTCTCAGAGGCCTGGGTATTCTTGGTGTGGTTAAAGACTGAGGCTCTTAGAGAGCAGACTAGACTCCCGCGTGGCAGTCAGATTCAACTGGCAGGCTGCCCCTGGGCCACCAGACAAGTCAGCCAGTAGGCAGAGATGTCACCAACAGTGGGTCTCCTCCGAACCTGCCTAGGCAGCACGGTGCCACAGGTTGATACTCCGCCTCTTCCCCTCCTTGCTCAAGCTGCAGCCTTCACCTTGTCTCTCCAGGCCAAGGGCTTCCTTCTCAGTGCTGACCACATCCAAAGGTTCACTGGGGTCTGTGTGGATACTGGCTGAAATCTCAGTTGCGGATGGGCCCTCTTCTGCTTCTGCTCAGCACTCATGGTCAGGAACCACAAAGTACAACACATCCTGAACTGCAGGCCTTGCCCAAGCTGCCTGCTCTCCTCTTAGCCATATTCCTTGCCACTTCAGACAGACAACAGCTTCCCTTCCAAACACTCAAAGATCTTTCTGCTAAGTAATCCAGTGCCCTCCTCCCATTCCCAAGACAGAGTCAGAAGAGCCCTGCAGAAGGGTGTGCAAGGGTTGGGGGTGGGAGCCCCATGCAGAGGGCTCCCCACACTCCCAAGCAGCCCCGTGTCCTGGGGAGCCTCAACCCATCAAGATTAAGCTCTAGGAGTACCCAGAAACCGTGCGCCAAAGCATAGTGATCAAGTGATGACCTTCTGAGAGATGTTAAAAGCAGTGAGCAAGAAAAGGCACCCACCATCAACAGGAAATTAATTTTATTCTTAAATCCAAGGGGCCAGAACAAAGAAACTCCTACCCTCAGAAGGCAAACTGAGGTGGCCGGGAAGGTTGGGGAGAGGAGGACAGTGAGGGCTGGTCAGAAATGCGTCCAAAAAGAGCAGCTGGGAGGACCTCTTCACTCGGGCGCCGCTTCCATCAGATACCCGTTCTCCGGAGCCATGTACCCGTCGCCACCCTCAGACTCCATGTACATGTCGCGGCTGTCACTGCCTAGACCTTCCAGCCCGTTGTCCTGTCCACCCCCACCCCCACCTCGGGCCTCATCCCTGCCCCGCTCACCACCCCGCTCCCCACGCTTGTGTTCCCGATCACGGTCCCGGTCCCGGTCCCGGCGACGCTCCCGCTCACTGCGGTGACTCCGACGTCGTTCCCGGTCACGATCCCGGCCCTTCTCCTCTGGGCCATCAGGGCCATCGGGACCAAGCTCCCCAGGAGGCCCATCGTCAGGAGGTGCATCACCAGTCTCAGAGGGCTCAGCCATGTCGCCACCGCCACCTCCACCACCACGCAGCTCCTCCTTGCGTTCCCGCTCCCGCCGTGTTCGTTCCCGGCTCCGGCTGCTGCGACGCTTCCGGTCTCGGTCCTTGTCCTTGCTCCTCTCCCTGGATCTACGCCGCTCATCCTTGTCTCGACTCCGGGAGCGCCTCCTCCGGTCCCGCGAGCGGGAGCGTCGCCGTTCCCGCTCCTTGTCTCTTTCACGGCTCCGCTCTCTACGCTCCCGCTCGCGGTCCCGGTCCCGGTCCCTGTGTGGAAGCGGGGAGGGCCCGGGCCTGGATGAGGTGGGCAGTGGTGTGTGGCAGGGCTCCCCACGTCACCAGCCCAGTCCCAGGAAACTAGTCGCCCAATCTTACCTCTCATCATAGCGGGACGTATCGTCGCGGCCTGAATGCCGGATGTTCACATCGGCCCCACCTCTTCTGGTACCACCGAGACCACCTCCTAAGGGCAGGGCAAGTGAACGAACACCAGTTAGTGTGGCCGGGGGCAGGGCACTGAAAGACTAGAAGAAAGGGCCGCAGAGGGCAGGAAAGCAAGCAGCTCTGTTAGTGGCCAGGGGACCAAGTCCAGTGTCCATCACCTTTGCACTCTACTCCCAGGACAGCCATGTCTTATGGCCCAAAATGACCTTCACTGGGTACTACTTAGGAATACTCCCAGAGAGAACCTGTCTGGTTCAGAGCACACACCCTTGTCCACTAGACACCACAGCTTCTCAGACCGCCGCCTCCGGTCACCCTCGCTGATGATGCCGGGGCTCCAAGGTGCAAACAGCCTGTACCAGCCCCCTGACCTTGAATCCAAACTCCTGCCTCAAAGTCCCAGCGCCTCCCCAGAGGGCTACCACACTCAGCCTCCCACCAAGGCCATGGGCCCTTGTCCCCAGCTCTCTCGTGGACCCCACTGCCCTCGCGGTTAACTGTCAGCCAGACAACAATCCTCAGAGCCCTTCCTGGCCTGCCAGCAGCCTTCATCCCTCGGGTCCATCTCGTCTCCTCTGATGAGTTTCAGAGCTGCCTGTGTGAGGTGACGAGGAACTGCACACCACCACACTTGAAAGCCAGCGCCATCACCAGCACCAGCGCGGCATGCAGCACTCAGCCTAGAGAGGCGACCTCTGTCAAATGGATAAACAACCCTGGCAGTGGGGGGAGATGTCAGCTGCACCTCTCAGATGGGGAAACACCCTCAGCCATCTGCCCCTGGCAGTGCAGCAAAGAGGGGTGGGCTGGATCCTCCCTGACCCCAGAGCTCGTCTCGGCCAGCCCTCTTCAGCCCGAGTACAAGGACAACTCAGCTGGGCTCAGTGGCACACACCTGCAACCCCAGCACTCAAACTGAACCTAGAGTCTTCACTGGGCTCCAGCCTTCCTCCTGCTTCAGCCTCCCACAGGGATTACAGGTAGCACATTCAGCTCTTTCTTCTTTGAGACAAGGACTCACTATACAGTCCAGGCTGGCCCTGAACTGAGGATCCCCCTGCCTCAGCCTCCCGAGTGCTGGGACTGCACACATGCACCGACATACTCGGCTTCAGATGTGTTTCTGAGACTTGTCACCAAACTAACCTTGACTAACCAAGATGATGAAAGACAGACTGAAGGCACAAATGTCTTGCTCTAGAAGACTAAAAGTCCAGTACTCAGCTGATGACCCAGAGGGTGCTTGCTGAGCCAATGAATGGATGAACAAGTGAGCAAGAGCTAAAGACAAGCAGACGGCAGGCACCATCTACAAGCCCCACCAACTCTATGGGCCAGTCTGGGCACCAGATGCGGAGCTCAGCGAACTCGATGATGCCCACTATCCGAAATGAGGAAAAGAAGGTGGAACAGGGGACCCCGCCAGCCAGCATGCACACATACAAGCCAGCCTGGCATTTACCCAAGGAAGGTGGGCAAAGTGAGAGGATGAGCTAGAAAGAGGGAGGTGTGAGGAGCAGACAGAAGGCAGCAAGAGGAGAGCAAGGCCACAGAGCACAGAACCTGGGCACTCAGTGGACACAACTGCTCACCCAGCCGCCGGGGCCTCCAGCCCTTCACAGTCCGGCCCCTCTCCACATCCACAAGGACTCTCCTGCCATCAATCTTCTTGCCATCTGCGTGTTTGTAAGCGGCTGCAACAGATGTGGGGAGGGGAAGGGGAGCGGAGTCCCCAGAGGGTCCTCTAGTCAGGACAGAGTCCTGAGCTGCAGTGTCCCCACCCCACAGACCACCATCATGGCACGCACATACGCACACCCACCAGACAGCCGGGCACCTGACAGCCACACCGACCCTCTCCCGTCCTGGGGAAGGGCCTGCTCCATCTCAGTGCCTGCTTCCTTCTTGCCCCGGTCACAACGGGGTGACACCCACCCCAGGCGCCACTATACCTGCCCAGGTGCTAGACCCTTCCCGCTCCCACCTGATGGAGCAGCCCCCTCCCACCAGGCGGCCAAAGTCGCTGCAAAGAAACTGAAGGTTAACTTAATACTGGACTCTGCTGTGGGGGAGGGGGCTCCCCCACAACCCCAGGCATGCACCCTAAATCATGCTGGGGCAGGAGGCCCGATTGGGCCGTTCCACACCCCAGTTAACACCAGTTTTATGTTTTTTCGGGGGAGGAAGTTGAATGGGTAAACAGACATCAGAACAGAAAATAAACCAGAGGGAAGTGGGAGAAACCTTTAGGAAATGGCAGGGAGCAGAAAGGTGGGTTATGTGCTCCCAGGGGGCCTGAGAGGGCCCCCCAGTAAGGGAAGTGAAAGGAGGCTGGGAGACGTGCGGTGCTACTGAAAATCCCTGCCTTACCTTAGACCACTGACCCTGCCGCCACTCACCCTGCCCCATCTTTCCCTCCACAGCCCAGCTCAGTATGTGCCGGAAACAGCCCGGGCTTGAGCCCATCAGGGAAGGGTAAGAAGCAGAGGAGGGGCCAGGGAGGGGCCCGTCTCTGCTCTTAGGCAGGGCACAGCACAGGGCAGGCCCAATGCCCAGCCTATAGTCTCAGGGGGCTGTTGGAAAGGCCAAAAAATCCTGACCCCCTCCCCAGCACTGGCCTAGGGGACTGTCCTCAATCAACCACAATACCCTGCCCCGCCCCAGCCCGCTCCCCCCCAAATAACAACCAGAGGAAGAGAAAAAGGTGCCATTTACCGATGCCGGCCTTGCGGGTGTCCAAACCGAGCGGGATGGGGGGGGCTCGGCAACTCCTGGGGGCCTGGCGAGGAGGCGGGCTTCCCGGGGGGGGACACGGGACGCTTACCTGGAGCCCCCAAGCTTACCTGAGTACGCGCACAGACCCCACCCCCACCACCATGGGGTCAGCTAAAGCTACAGGGAGAGGAAGCTGGGGGGTCCTGGGAGCCCCAACAAGGAGGAGCCACATCTCTTGCACCACCTGGAGACAGGCTGAGGAAGGGAGTGGTGGACCCCACAGAAACTCATGGAGATGGAGTAACATCACATCTGGGCCTGGAGAGCCCGGGGCCTATCTTGCTGGGATCTGCAAAGGTGGCTGGGCAGCCTTGGAACACCTGTCACCCTCACCAATTCCTGATACAGTCACACTCGCTAGGCACAGGCCCTCCCCCTTGGTTCCGGGAATGACTTTCCCACCTCTGACTCCACAGCCCTCCCACCAGCACTGCAGCCCTGAGGCTGGCACATAGGACACACTCCAAGGTTCAGAGGCACAGTGTTGTCTGTGCTCTGAGGAGGGGCCGCTTGGCCCCTGAACCCAGAGAAGGGTAGTGAGGAAGGAGTGCAAGGACCAGGGTCCAGCCAAGCAAAGAACTCTGCTCGGGTTCAGCATCTCAAACCCAGGAAAGGCCCAACCAGGGAAAAACAGCAAAGAAAATGTGTCATTGTGTCCATCTAGGTCTCTCTCTCTCTCTTTCCCTCTCTTCCATCTCGACAGTGGCAGGTTCATAATAAAAGCCTACTACACCTTCAGTGTTGACAGCCTGCTGCTTTGTCCCTCCCACAGCCCAAGCCCCGGTTCCATGCACTTTGGGGAGCTCCTGGCCACTCCTGGAGCCGGCTGGGCACCGCAGCCAGCCCCCCGGAAGGCCTGAACCATAGTAAAGAAGACAGAAGAGGGTACAGCACCCCAAAACTAGCCAAAGATTCTCCGGGGCCACCATAGTTAACAGCCCCACAGAAGGGGATGGGGAACAGGGACCGAAGAGCTGAAGGGTTCCACACGGAACCCCGGCCCTCACACCCCATCTTCAGTTCTCCTGCATCTTGCTGCTGATGTCAGAAAGCTGGGGAAACAGGGCTGAGTGGAGTCCGTCTGGAGAGAAAGCTGCCTTTCCCGACGAGGTCCACCCTGCCCCTCCTGGGATCAGCCAGACTACTGGAGAGTGTATGGAGCAGGACAGGAAGGGCAACGGGCACCCAGTGAAGGAAAGGGCTATGGGTGCGGGGAGGCTGAGGGGCAACCAGGGTGGGAACAGGGACGCCTCACTGTTCCTGAACTGCCTGGCTAAGCTGGGCTGGTGTGCGGTGCTGAGTGATCTTACCCATGATACAAACCCTTATACCAACCATACACTGAGGTGTTGTAAGGGGAGCGTAAGCATCAGCTGCAAGCCAGCTGCGTGGTGGCTGCAGTGACAATAAGAACAGTCAATTAATACGGCGGCCCCTGGACACGCCGCAGCCCTGCCCGCCCCCACCCACCCATCCCTGCCCCTGTGGGCGCCGCGCAGCCTCAGGGGGCTCTGGAGCCATGGGGTGGGCGCCGAACACGCCCACGGCCCGGAGGAACAGGGTGGGGGTCAGGGTAGGGAGGTGGAGGGTCGGGGTGGCCCAGCCCCAGGTCTACTGGGGGGAAGTGAGGGCAGGTTCAAAGGCCAGTCCTCATGCAGCCTGGCTGCCCCCAGCCCCAGGTTGGGGAATAATGGGGAGAGGCTCCCCAAAAATCCGACCCCTCCCCCCACCTCCAGCTGGCCCCAGCCCCCACCCAGTTCCCTCCTTGCCCCTGAGGTTCAACGTGTGGCACTTACCTCCCCAGGCTCACACACACACACGTTGTGGGGGATTTGGTTTTGTTTTTTAAAAAACACGTATATAAAAAAAAAAAGATATATCAGAAACAGAGGGAGGAGAAGAGACATTGCTAATGTCAGGTGTGGCAGGGAGGGGGACAGACGATGGAGGGGAGGGGCAGCAGAGAAGTGAGAGAGGACAGCGGGAGGGTAGAGGCAGGAGGTACTCACAGTGCATGTCCCGCTCGTGCTCGTACTCGATGAAGGCGTAGCCGCGGGGCTTGCCGGAGCGCTTGCTGTAGACCATGTGTATCTGCGGAGAGGGACCAGGTGAGCAAAGCCCCTGTGGGCCAGGCCCTCAGACCTGCCCTCTGTCCCTCAAGCACTCCTAGTGACTCATGCTCTAGCTCAAATGATGAAAGCAAAGGACACAGGCGGGATGCCTGGAGAAAAGGACACTTCAGCTAAGAACTAAAAACCACCAGAGATGAGGAATGAGGCATCAGCTTGCTGAACGAAGCAGCAGTCACTCCAAAGAGCAGGGTGTGGGAGGCACATCAGTGAGGACAGAGGTATCCTGGGGAGATGAGGCTGCAAAGGTAGGCAGGCACCAGGGTCACCAAGTGTCCCCAGTGAAAGGCTAAGCACGGAGTGAGGAACCGAGAAGGACGCCAAGCAAAAAAGGGTCAATGTGGACAAGCCACTTGGAGCCGGGGTGAAAACAGAGTTCAGAATGCACTGGGCAGAGAGCTCCAGACACACCGCAACATGTGTGAGGCGGGAAGGCAGGGGAGGGCAGGGCAGTGCAGGGCAGGTCTCACAGCAGGGATACCAGCAAGGAGAGGGCAACGAGTGGAGACACGCAAGCCACCCAGGCAGCGCAGGGCACAGGGCAAAGGACTTGGAAGGCCCAGATGGACAATCTGGACCTCTATCTCCATGTACTAGGGAGCCATGAAGGCCAGCAGCGAGGTGAGGTGGTCATCTCTGGGTGTCAGATCCCTCTGGGACCACACAGAGGGAAGATGGGCTAGGTGAAAAATGTAGTTTAGACAGGACTGTTAGGAGCGAGGGTTAGGAAGACAGAGGAAGACACCTGGAAAACGACAACATCTGAGCTGGTCCCCAAAGGATGGGTACCTGTCCATTCACTTCACTGCCCCTCGATGCCTGCCCTGAGCTCACCCTGTCCTAGGACTCAATTGCTATGACCCTGTAGCCTCCAAAATCCAACTGAGATTCCAAACTGATCACAAGTGGAATCAAAGGAAACAGGCCAGAGACCAGAAACACCAGAGAACCAAGTTCTATGAGAGCTGGAGTCAGGGAGAGGCCAGCGGGAGCCCACTCAGGTCCAGCACCAGGCTCGGCAGCTCCACACAGCTCACAAAGGCCATCCATCTTCCCAGAGAAGGGAAGAAGGTGCAAAGCTCCTACATGACTTCAATTAAATGAAAAAATGTCTCATACACAAACCTCTGCTCTAAAATAAGAGCCAGTTGGGCTGGGGATTTAGCTTAGTGGTTAGAAGTGCTCGCCTTGCAAGCACAAGGCCCTGAGTTCGATCCCCCGCACCAAAAAAAATAAATAAATAAAATAAAATAAGAGCCAGCAGGCCCAGCATGGTGGTCCACACCTGTAATTCCAGCACTCAGAGGCTGAGGGAGGAGGATCACTGTGAGTTCCACGCCAGCCTGCACTATACGGTGAGACCCTGTCTCAAAAATACCAAATAAATAAGTAAAATAAAAAATTCAAAAACAATCAGAACTAGCAACGGTTTTCACTAAAGGGCCAGCAAGCAGACATTCCCGCTGAGGGCCACTCAGTCTATATAACCCAACTCTGCCTTCCAGCACTAGCAGTCAGATAACCTGCAAACTAATGGACTTGCCTGTATATCAACAAAACCGCACTGACAAAGAGGTTAAGTGTGTTGACTGCCAACACCTCTCTCTGTCAACTGTTATTCACTGCTTCTCATTTTCCTTTCACTACTTAAGCGTGTGGAAGGATATAGACCCAGAAATGGAGGCACCACCCACACGGCTAGGAGCCCAGCACTCTCCCCCTTCCCGGGTACGCCCCCCCCCAGCTCCAATACTCCCACCTAAGCCACTCACTCTTTTGATGGGTCCATACACTTCAAACTCTCTTCGAAGCTTGGATTCTGTTGTGTCATAGTTCTACAAGGAGACAGTTCCAAAAGTTAAAAGGAAGCCTCTGTCCTGAAGCCCATGAGCTGTCCCCAGACAAGCCTACTGTCCTGTGAGACCCAGGCATTTGGCAGGGAGTTCAGGCAAAGAGTGGAGTGGGGCTGGGAGCTGTGCACTTACCACTCTGGCCACGAAGAGAGTCTTGAAGGCATCCCCTTGAGCATTGGGATCATTGTGTGGGTCCCCTGTGCAGGAAGAAGACACTCCGTAAGGTTTCTATAGCTGGAAGTATCAAGACAGATACAGACAGGTGGGCAGAGACCAGAGACAAAGACAGAACTGGGGGAGCCCCCACTAGAGGAAAGCGGCTGGTGACCTGGTGACTTTGGGCACATCCCTCTGGTCTCCTTGAAGCAGCAGCCTTCACTGGAGTGACTAGTTACCATCAGGCTAATGGAGTGAGGCTGACTCCAAGCAGAAAGGCAATGGCAGGGCCGAATGTCTCTTCAGTGCTACGTGCCCTGTGGGTCCCACCCCTCCCAGGTGCACGGTGACCTGAGCAGCAAGCCCTACAGGGCCTCTCTGGAGAAGCAGCCTTATCTAGAGGGCCAAGCTGGTTCACCCTTCCCTCCCGCAGGGCTGCACTGCCACCCAACAGACACAGGCTGCAATCTGCGACCAAGCCACCCCAGAGCGCTAGGATTACAAGTGTGTGTCCAGCAGAACAAAACAAAGAGACTTGGATGTATGGCTAGGGGTCAGAGTTCTTGCCCAGCATGTGTACCCAGCTTCATTCCCCAGAACTACCAAGAAATGAAAAAAAAAAAAAAAAAAATTCCTAGATGGTCATGGTGGAACATTCTGGGAGGCTGCCAGGCAGGCAAGAGGATCACCAAGTTCAAGTAGAGACTGGGCAAAATTAGTGAGATCCTGCCTCAAAGAGCAAAAAAAAGTGCCAGGAGTGTATATAGCTCAGTGCAAAGACCCAGATTCAATCCCCAGTACTGAAAAAGAAAAAAAAAAAAAGGAAAAAAAGAGAGACAGGCAGGATCTCCCTAATGTTGCCCACACTGGGTTCAAACTTGCGACCCTCCTGCCTCAGCCCAGGTAGTTGGGATTACCCAGGGACTTTCAAGGAATTTCTTAAAAACCAGCAGTCTGAGGCCAAACTTAAGGGATTAACTACCTGGTAAATGATGGAAGCTTTCAAAGACAACTCTATCTTGCTGTGTACACTATTCCCCTACAGCTCCAATTTCCCGCTATACCATATCCTTTTCTGTTGCACTTTTCTGTGCTTAGGTCTCTCAAACTGAACTGGCTCACTCTCATTCATCCAGCAAGTATTTAAGCATCTGTTATGCGCCTAGAACTGTTGCAGGTGTGGGGGATTTAGCAGTAAACAAAAAAGACCCCCACCCTCAGGGAGCTCGTACACTAATGCAACAAATACACTTATATGAAGAGATCACATAATCACATCAGATGAGTTCACAGAGGTGGGGACACAGCGGTTCTAACTGGGAATAGTCAGGCAGGGCCTCTCTGAGCTGGCCACACGCATCTGAAGATGCAAAGGTATCACGGCGGCAGTCAGCAACACACCCCAGTGTCAGGCGGTAGTGGTGTCACAGGTACTGTTCAGTGAAGACTGTGTGGCTACGATGTGCCCAGCAGACAAAAGAGGAAAATAGCCCAAGCACACTACACCAGGTGCCTGTAATTCTCACTTACCCAAGGGGCCCAGGAGTGTGATTAAGGCAAAGCATGTGCCACCAAGTCAACAGGACCCAAGTATCTGAAGAACACATTACCTCAAAAGGATGGCAAAGAACTCTCAGGGGGCCAGTAGTCAGTAATGTTGTGTGCATGCACACTGCACCCCGAACTGTTAGCAATGCTACCCTTAAGAACTCCTTGGGCTGGGGAGGGTGGTGTATGTCTATAAATTCCAGCTTCCCAGGAGGCTGAGGCAGGAGGATTGCACGTCTGAGGCCTGCCTGAGCAACTTAGAGAGACAGAGTGGCCCTTCTTCAATCTCCACAACCACAAACAGGCCTCTATTTTTTAAATCTCAAAAAAAATGGGAGAACACCCCCGGCTGCACATGAGAGCTGTGAGACATCACTAACATGAAGTATGGCAAGTGCTCAGCAAGGGCCCAAGGTGCCCTTGAACAGGGCTGTCAATCCTGACGAGACACGTCTACAGTTGAGGAAAGAAGCTGCTGTCTTTGGTCCATTCTCTCCTATCCCCATCCATTCTGGGGAAGCTGAAACAGCAGTGGAAGGACAATGAACTCTCATGAAGCAGCTTCAATTGTCAACATGTGGCCAAAGTTGATTCCCCTCTATCTTGCTTCATTCCCACTGGATTTCTTTAAATCAAACCCCAGACTAATGTATTACTCTGACCTCTAATACAGATTTCCAAAGAAACTACAACATAGTGCTGTTTTGAAATCTCAAAATGTTAACATTAATTTCTTAAACTCATCTAAGATCCAGCATTCAAATTTCCTCAATTGGAACCGTTCTGAAACACCATTTTTGTAAAAACTCATTTACATTGGAATAAAACCAAGCCTTGAGTATAATTCAGTTGATGTGTCAATGTGTCATTTGACCATTTAATCTTTTCTTTGTCATTTGTTAAGGAAACCAGGTCCTAAATCATCCTGTACAATCTCCCACACTTTCTATCTAGTACAATTCTAGTCTGGGTGGGCAGGGAAGGGACTGGGCTTTACATTTGAAAGCAAAAGGAAAATACTAGCAATTAGCACAATACTTCACAAAGCCCAGTGATGAGGCTGAGGTAGGAGGATAGCCACAAGTTCAAGGCCAGCCTAAACTACATGGCGAGACCGTATTAAACGAAGGGAGGGGAAAAAAAAAAAAAAAAGACGACAAGAAAGCCCAACAATGAACCTGGGCTGGAAAGCATGGGTCAATCAGGTAGACTGTTACTGGGTTGGCCAGGAAAGAAGGAGGGGCTGTAACATGCAGATGCCATGTTTGTGATTTTGTTGGTTTTTTTTTTTTTTTTTGGTGCTAGGGATCGAACTTGGGCCCTTGTGCTTCCAAGGCAAGCACTTTAACCATAGAGCTAAATCCCCAGCCATTTGTGACATTTAGAGAAGACCAGGGACAGGTCTTGGTGACAAGCAGAGGAAAAGTTAAATGAAGGCATTGAAGAGAGGGTGGGGACATAGCTCAGCAATACTGTGCTTGTCCGCCATGTATAAGGACCTGGGCTCTAGCCCCAGTACTATGACAAACAAATTAGGACCAAGGTGCCATCAAGGTCATGACTCACATACCTAGATAGCCACGTCTTGGAGAAGAAACATCCAAAGGAAACTAGGTTGGTAGGGAGGGAAAATCCCAATAGTAGTTTGGACATTGAGTTCAAAATGCCTCTGCCACTTCCAAGGAAGGGCATCAAGACACCTGTGGCGACCGTGCTCACAGAGTGCCCAGCTCAGTGTCTGTCCAGCTTTTGCATTAAACACCCTGAGGAAATCAGCTCCAGGGGAAAGGTGCAAAGAGAAGTGATTCATCACGGCCTCACAGGGATAGGAAAGAAACCAACAACCTCTTACCATGAAGCCTTGCCCCAACAACAAAGGGATGCAGGAGGTTGTGATCTGGCCCTCCTGCAAGTGTGATGAAGGGCTCCATACCTGGCCCCTACTCCATCTTCCCTGGAAGGGACCAACTCACTGGTTCATACCTCACTGCTCAGCTGGAGACCCAGCTGGACTGTGGCAGCCTCTCAAGTGCACTGCAGGAGGGGCCAAGGGATCAGGGGTCTCCCTTCCCACCTGCCTTTGTTCCGTGCTCTCCCACCTAAAAGCCCAAGCAAATGCAATGCATGGCAAGTACAGGGGCAGGGGATGTTAAATGAGCGAACAACCCTGCTTTCTCTGAAACAGAAACGGGCCTTGGAGGAGCAGGCTGTGGCCTGGGAAGACAAACTTAAGATGGTCTAAGGGAGAAGAGAGCTAAGGGGAGCAAGGAAAGGCTTACACATTTTCAGCTCAGTCTCCACTTCTTGTTGTCGCCGCTCAATCTTTTCTCGTCTCTGTCAAGAAAAAAGGGAGGTAGAAAAGTAAGTGGAGACAAAAGGGCCTTAATAGCAGGGACCATGTAGAAAATGAGGCTAATGGTTGGGGATTAGCTCAAGTGGTAGAACCCTTGCCTAGCAGGCACAAGTTCGATCCCCAGCACTCACTCAATCACTAAGTAAATAAAGAGAATGAAGCTAAAGAGACATGGGGTCAGGAAGCAAACACGACATACCTTCCTCTCCATGCGCTCCTCCCGGGTTTCTGCACGAGTTGGAGGAGGGGCATCTCGAGGGTCCTGGGAATGAGAAAGAAGAGAGATGACAGGGAGGGACTAAGGGACACCCATCAAGGAAATAAGCTCAGTGCCCTCCCCGACTCACACCCATCTACACGAACACTGACAGCCTTTAGACCACAGTGGATGTAGAAGTGGCACAGATTAAATCACAGTTTGGGGACCACAGCTGCCCACAAACAGCTGTTGGTTTTTGGAAGTACAGAAACTGGAAGCATTCAAAAATTTCTACAGCAAATTACACTGAGTAAAAAGTTATGCCCATTTACTCTAGAGAAAAAAAAAACCCTCAGGATTAGAGATTTAGGTCACTGGCAGAATGCCAGATCCTGAGTTGGGTCCCCAGGATCAAAGACCCTGAGTTGGGTCCCCGGCATCAAAACAAAAACATAAAAAAAACTTCAAAAATAAATAAAACACCCTTAAAGGAAAAATAATAATAATAATAATAATTTTATTTAGCAAAAGCATCCTGCTGGGCATGGTGGTACACACTTGTAATCTCAGTACTTGGGAGGCTGAGGAAGGAGGCTCACCGTTGAGTTCGAGGACAGCCTGGGCTACAGAGTTCAGGGCCAACCTGAACTACAGTGAGACCGCATCTCAATTTAAAAAAAACTAACTTAAAAAAAAATGTAAAAAAAATCCATCTACAATGGATTGCAAATATTTGTCCTCCACCACAGACAACGCTAGAAGCACCAGCATAGGTGACTTGTGGCTTAATGACACAGCACCGAACATCCTTGTCTTCTCACGTTTAGAGTGTGGTGCTTCTCACCACCCAGGGATAGTCCAGAGAACAAAGTGCCAGAGGGCGTGATAGGAACCCTCTTCAGCAAGTGCCATGGGGACAAGGCCTGAAACAACAGGAGTTGACTGCGCAGGGCTGTGAAGCAGACAACTGAATACACTGCAGGCCAGGCTGCCAGGGTGGATTCAAAAGGTCCCACCCAGTGGGCAGTGAACAGTAACTGGCACATGACCTGCACCATCCAAGGTGCCACTGGCCTGTACCCATTAAACCCATTTAAGTGACCAATAACATTTCCCAAGGGTAGCAAATCCCACCAGAGCTACCCTTCTGTTATCTACAACATTCTGCTCTGCCACTCCAACTCCTTCACCTCCAGCTGCCTACCTAATGCTGAACGGTTCCTTCTTTCTTCTGGTTGTGGGCCAGCATTTCTCAGGCAAGTGCTGATGGTGGACAGAGTTATCCCAATTTTTTGAATGAAAGAACCAAGACGCACGAGTCTTGGATGTTTATTCATGTGTAACGTGCTGACAGGGCTGAAACCCCCCAACTCAAAGCTTTAAGCACTCCAGAACACGGTGTAAAGCCTTTAGAAATATCACCCCATTAACGATATAAAAGTGGAGCCAGGAATGTGGCACATGCCAATAATCCCAGCACTCTGGCAGGCTGAGGTAAGAGTACCACAAGTTTGAGCCCAGCCTGGGCAACTTTACAAGACCCTGTCTCAAAGTAAAAAATAAAAACAAAAAGGGGATGGAGATGTAGATCAGCGTGAAGGCTCTGAGTTCAATCCTCAGTACTGGGGGGAAAAAAAAAAAAAAAAAAGGACACATTTGCTGAAGATCACACAGATGCTAAATGGCATGGGCCAAGGACTATCCAACTGACGACTCCAAAACACCAGTTCTAAATCACTACTTACTGGATCTTCATGAAAAAACAAAAAGAAAAACAAAACAAAACAAAAAACCTTAAGAGATGTTATCAACCCCATTTAAGACCAGAAACAAACAAACAAACAAAAAGACCAAAAACAGAGGACCAGAAAAAAGTCACCTAAGTCACGCAGCCAGAAATGGCCAAAAGATGAACTGACCAATACAGTCCCCTGCCTTTCAGAACCACACCAATGTCTGCTCAGTGAACTCACCTCAAACTCTCGGATGTATGGCGCAATGCCACAGTAAGGTTGATTGTGGTGCTTTTCATGTGGCAGTTTCTCCAGGGGTGGCAGGTATGGGATAGGGTCACGGGGGGCAAAGAGAGCCAGAAGGTTGGGGGGCAGGAACTGGGTCATCTTGACGAATCTAGGAGCAGATGCAGGACAACTTTATGTTACGATGGATCAGTAGAGATGGCTTCCTAATGCCACTTGACTCCCAAAAAAAGAAAAAAAAAAGGGCTGGGGATGTAGCTCAGTGGTTAGTGTTTGCCTTGCAAGCACAAGGCCCTGAGTTCGATCCCCAGCACCAAAAAAAAAAAAAAAAAAAAAAGAAAAAAGAAAAACAAGAGAGACATCTTGGTACTAGAACAAGCTCTGTAAAGGCTGAAAACCCCTCTACATTAAGAGACACAAGGCAAATCTGAATAAGAAAGCAACCTCTTGCCGGGAGCAGGAAACAAAGGCTGAAAAGGAAACAAAGACTTGAAAAGGGTTTCTGAGTACTGAAGTCTCTGAATCCTGAGACAGGATACCTGGGGCTGAGAGGCTCCCCGAAGACCGGGGGGACTCAAGGAGCCCCGGAAGAGAAGCCGAGAGCAGACATGGCTGGGGGTCCCGCGCCTTAGAGAAAAAATTACAGGCAGGGGTCGCCAAAGCTGGGGGCGGGAAAGTTGGGAGCAGGAGGCCTCAGGAGGAACGAATCCCCAAGCCAGGGGCTTGTGGGTAATAGACTTGAGCTCCCAGACGCGAAAGGGATTCTGGGTAAGGGTCTAGGACGCCTCAGAAAGAAAAAAGGCAACACCGCAAGGGCCTGTGGGTAGCGGCCCACGGGTGGGGGCCCTGAGGGGTGAGGGCGTTGAGGGGTGAGGGCGCGAGTGCCCGGTGGACTGGGCGAGAGGAGCAGAAAGATGACTGAGGCGGAGATGTGGCAAAGGAACCCGGCCGCGGGGAAGTCGACAGGGGCCCATCGCAGGGGCTTGTGGGTAGCGGCCCTGTATCCCCTAAGGCCACTCGGTCATACCCGCCGCGCGGCGCCCTCCTCGGCCTGGCGTTGGTCCTGGGGCTCGCGGCAGTTGCGGCGGCCCCTCAGCAACAAGGACTCCTTCTTCGGCTCCGACTCCTGCGGCGTCCGCGTTAGTCTTCCTCAGTCACCCGCCCAGCGCGCGAACCGGGCCGCCGCTCACCAACCCGCGCGGCCTCCTCTCGCGACTGGAACAGGGAGTGGGGCCCGACTTGAAATCCCTCCGCCAACGCACTGCGCAGGCGCCGCGCGAGTCAAACGTGCCCACACACCAAGATTTAGTCCTGAAGCAGGAAAGGCGCATGCGCAAGATCACTATCACCCGCTTTCGGACTCCTGAAACTTCTTTGCCGCGGTCGGCTGGCGACGACATTACGCATGCGCTGTCCGCACCAAGCGCGGCCTTCCACTGCGCAGTACAAGCTCCAACAACCTGTGTCCTCGAGTCTCTTCCCGATGCTCCGCCTCCTTTCTCCTGCCACTTCCCGGATCTTTTGCGCATGCGTTTATGAAGTACTCTTATAACCCTCCGCCGCCTAGTAAAGAGTCCCTGCGTGAATAATGTGATTGTATTGATGTGTAATCTATTCAGTCGATAACTGTTCGTCGAACCCCTTGTGTATGCTAGTCTCTGAGCTCTGGGGACACAGCACGTGATAAATCAATGTTTTCGTTCTTGGGGCTTACTTTGTACTGGAGGAGACAATAAAGGCATTTAAATGAATCTGTATCATTTCAAATAGTGACCCACACAATGAAGACAAAGCAGAGTTAAGAGGATGGGAAGTGGGAACGAGGCTATTTTAGAAAAAGTAATCTTGGAAGACTCCTCTGAAGAGGTAACATTTGAACGCTAGGTAAAGGAAAATCTGGGAATTGTTAACAGCAGAGATGGGATCAGAGAGGAGAAATCCGCACATTACTGGCCAGGAGAAAACTTGCAGTCACATAGACCTGTAAGGAACTAAATATTGTAGTTAAGCCCTTTGGATGGATTCCGTTGCCCATTTAACAACTACAGTTACTGCAGTAATTCATGTTGCAAGAAACATGAATCAAAAAAAGAAGGATGAATCAGGGATTGGGGATTTAGCTCAAGTAGTAGAGCGCTTGCCTAGCAAACACAAGGCCGTGACTTTGGTCCCCAGCACTGGAAAGGAAAAACAAACAAGCATGAAACAGTAACAAAAGCAGTCTACATTGAAACATTTTGACCTATTCTGTGTGTGTGTGTGTGTGTGTGTGTGTGTGTAAATTATCTTTACTGTTTTACAGCTCTTCCAAGAATCTAAAATTATTTCAAAATAAAGTTTGATGAAAATAATCAAACTAATTCTGCCTATTAATGTATTTTTCCTGTTGCATTAATACTTTTTTTTTTTAACGCCTATAAGCCCAGCACTCAGGAGGCTGAGGCATAAGGATTGCCAGTCTGAGCCACATAGTGAGTTCAAAGGCAGCATGGACTACTTAGCAAGACCCTGTCTCAAAAAAAACAAAAAAGTGTCAGGCGTGCTGGTGCACACCTGTGATTCCACCACTAGGGAGGCTGACACAGGAGGACTGCCTTAAGTTCAAGGCCAGCCTGGACTACAAAGTCAGACCCTGTCTCAAAAGGAAAACAAAAAACCAATAAATATTAACATTTGAATTGGGTTGTCATGTCTCTTTAGTCTAATATAGAGTAGACATACTTACTTTTTTTCATGACATTTTTACCCTTTGAGTTCAGACCAGTTTCCTGGTGAATGTCCCAATTCTGGATTTGTCTGTTTCTTTACTTTGTTCCATGTGGTGGACTTATTATTGTGGTCAACTTGAGCCAGAACGCCCAGCTGGACTGAGTTGGTGGGTTCCGGGTGTAGAGGATCCACCTGAGGATTGTTGCTGACATGACACAAAGGAGAATGAGAGCAGAAGACGGGCAGCTGGCTGTTTCCCAGGAGAAGCTCTGCTGCAGCTGTTGGCGAGGATGGCCGCTGTTGCTTTGGGGAGCTCTGGTCTTCATCTCCGCTGCGAGCATCGTATCCTGGTTCCAGTAAAGATTTCTTCAGCCATCATCTGCAGACACGGATGTACTTGTGACAGTGCCATGGGCTCTGTCACAGCCCTTGATTAGATCTTCTGGTTCTCCAGTGTATACACATGATCTTAGCCAAAAGGCTGAGAAGCAATGGTTCTCCAGTGTATAGACAGACATTCAGCACTCCTCCTGCATTTGGCTTATGGGTGATGTTGTAACTTTTTTTTTTTTTTTTTTTTTGGAGCTGGGTATTGAACTCGGGGCCTTATGCTTGCAAGGCAAGCACTCTAACCACTGAGCCAAATCCCCAGCCCCGTGATGTTGTAACTTGTAAATGTCCTGTATTAAATCTGCTCTCTTGTAAACCGTTGACTCTAGAAAGGTAACTAATACATCCCACTATCCCTGTTTTGCCTGTAAAATGTAAACTGATGAGTAGACAACTTAGGCATTTTGGACACACACATGTTCCTGGTGATACTTGAGAGTTAATAGTGTGCACAATATCAGATGGCCCCACTAGTGTGGTGCTGAGTTTGGTCACCTGCCCAATCCCTCCTTGAAAGGTGCATTTTCTCTAGGCATCTGAGCAGTGGGGCTCTTGACACTGGGACAATACTCTGTTCCCCAATAGTCTCTCACAACTCACTGCTACAACCCACTGTTGTAGCACTGTTGATCTTGCCTGAATCAAATATTACACGGCAGTGGAGCATATTTTATTTGCAGTTAAATAGGAAGCAGCTTTGCTAAAGGGCTTAGTTAGGGGGCAGGAAACAACCTAATGTCCAGCATGGTGGCCAAGCACAAGATCAAGTTGCCCAAGAACTTGCTGCACGTGAAGCCCATGCCTGGAGTCAGAAACCAAGGAACAGAAGAATGGGAAGATCACTAATGAAGAGCATGGACACTTGGATTTGCCAGAGTTTAAGGAGAAAGAGTTCATGGTAGGAGAGCAGTTTTTTGTTTTTAACCTCAGAGTTCTAAAAAAATGTACAGTTCTCCAGTCACTGACCTTGAAGTGATTCCCACAAATTAATGCCAGTGTTTCAGTTGCCCTTATATAGTTTTTTGCTTTAAATTATTAACCACATTAATCAATTCAATTCATACATTCATTTTATAATCAAATATCATGAGCGTTTATTAAATGCTGATTCATCAAGAACAAGCATGCCAGCACTTGGGAGGCTGAGACAGGAAGGGTACCACAAGTTCAAGGCCAGGTTAGAACACATAGTGAGTTCAAGTCCAGCCTGAACTACATAACGAGACTCTGTCTCAAAAAAAACAAACAAAAACAAGCATAGCTCCAGCCTGAAGCATTTGTACACTACCAGTTCATTGTCAGCTGAAGGTACCATGTTTTGCTGTTGTGGTTGTGGTTGATTAGGGTATTTAATTAAAAAAAGTTCTGCAATAAACATGTTTTCACATTAAAGAAAACAGAAGATTACTTCAATGGTTTTGTCTGTAAAAAAAAGCACAGAGAGTGGGGTTGGGGATTTATCTCAAGTGGTAGAGTGCTTACCTAGCAAGTGCAAGGCTCTGAGTTTGATCCCCAGCACAAAAAAAAAAAAAAAAAAAAAAAGGCAGAGAAAGGGCCAAAGGAAAAACAGCAGATGGATAAAAGGCTATAAATTTCAGGAAGGAAATGGATTTTTTTTGGTGCTGGGGATCGAACTCAGGGCCTTGTGCTTGCAAGGCAAGCACACTAACTACTGAGCTAAATCCCCAGCCATCAGGGAGGAAATGTAGATGGTAGCTTGGACAGAAATGGTAGCAGTGGGGTAGGAAGGGGTGGTCAGATTAGGGGTATATTTGGAAATCGGGGTGTACTTACTCAGCTTCTGTAGGAGTGGAACCAAGTGTGTAGAAAGGAGGGGCTGGGTTCCAGCTCAGTGGTACAGTGCCTGCCTGGCACGCACAAGGCCCTGGGTTCCATCCCTAGCAGCACAAAAATTAAAAAGGAGAGCCAAGAACTAAGCCTGCAATGGCACCTTCCCTCCAACTTCTGCATCAGTCTTCACATCTCCTATGAATTGGACCTTCCTGTTTTCCTCTTATAAGGACCCTTATGCCGGGCACAATCCCAGCACTCAGGAGGCTGAAGCAGGAGGATCACCAGTTTTAGCTCAGGTAACCATCTCTTAAGAAAAAATTAAAAAGTTTGGGAAGTAGCTCAGCGTGAAGGCTCTGGGTTCAAACCTCGGTACTGCCAAAAAAAAAAAGTTCCGGGGATGTGGACGTAGACATCTTTGGGGAGCATGGTCCCGCTTCCCCACTGCAGACACAAGAGGAGCGATGACACCAGCGCAGTGCATTTGCGGGACAGGGGGTCACGATCCATCGCTGTGCTGAACAGGTCGCTGGTCCTAGATTGGGTCGGGCGGGGAGACAGACTCCACCAGACAGAAAGAGGATCCGGCAGGCAACTGGGAACCCGGATGCAAGGCAGTGCCGTCCTCTGGCAGCCTCCAGTTCCCAGGGGTTGAAGCTGAGGCAGACTGAGTGCTACGAGGTCACAGAGCACGGGGGTGTGCGGGTGAGCTGCTGTGGCACAGTGAGGTTGGGGGTACATCCCAGGTGCAAAGACAGACAGGTCACTGCAGAGTAGGTGAATGATTCACTCCCATCATGGCTGCCCACAGTGCCCAGAAGGGTGCACAGGCCACAGAGTCAAGGACGTGGTGAAAGGAGTGATTTTTCTCCCCTCAGTGGGGATAGACCCCAGGGCCTAGCACTCGCCGGCCGGTGCCTTCTCACAGAGCTACATCCTCAGGCCTTTTTAATTTGTTTTGAGACAGGGTCTCGCTAAGTCTCTAAGTTGCCTATGGTCAGGTGGAACGTTCTTTTTTTGGGGGGAGCTGGGGCTCGAACTCAAGGCCTTGCACTTACTAGGCAAGCATTCTACCACTGAACTAAATCCCCAACCCTATCAGCTGGAACTTTCCATCCTCCTGCCTCAGCCTCCCAGAGTAGCTAGGATTACAGAAATTTGACACGGCATGTGGTGAGTTATGCACTTTAAATAGTTGAGTCATATAGTATATTATGGAAATACACCTGAATAAAACCATTTTTTAGCTGGGTGTGGTGGCACACACCTGTAATCCCAACACTTGGAAGGATGAGGCAGGAGGATCACAGTGAGTTTAAGGCCAGCCTGGGTTACATAGTGAATTCAAGACCAGCTTGAACTACATAGCAAGACCTTGTTTCACAAAACAAACAAAACTGAGGCTAGGGGTTTAGCTCAGTGGTTAGAGTGCTTGCCGAGTAAGCACAAAGCTTTGAGTTCAATCTCCAGCACCTCCCCCCCCAAAAAAACCCAAAAAGAAACATTTTTTTTATGGCTGGGGTATACTTCAGTAGTACACCATTTGCATAGTATGTGTGAGCCGCCAGGTTCAATTCTGACACTGCAAAAAACAAAAGATTTTTAAGAAAGAAAGGAAAAGGGCAGGGAAAGAGGGTAGGCAGAGAGCAGGAGAGCTGAAAGCCACAGGACAGCAGCACCACACACCACATTCCAGTCATCTCTGCGACAGTGCTAATGAACCACCGCACTGCAGGGCTGAAAGCAGCAGGGTCGTTTCTGCGTCTGGTCTGGGTTCCGGACAGGGCTGCCGGTGACAGCTTCTTTCTGCTCCAGCAGCATCGGCCTGGGCAGCCAGACTTCTGGGATGGTGCTGGCTGTGGGCGGAGATTTCCACCAGGGCCATGGGCCGTGGCCTGCAGGCCTCCCCACCCAGACTGGCGAGTGACCCAAGAAAGAACGGATGGCAAGCTGCATCATCTGTGCTGACCCGTCTCAGAAACGCTGGTGTTGGGCTAGGGATTCAGCTCAGGGGTAGAGCACAGAGCGCTTGCCTAACAAGCACAAGGCCCCAAGTTCCATCCCCAGCACCCACCTCCCCAAAAAAGAAACACTGGGGCAGACAGTGTGGCGGTGCACATCTATAAACCCAGCACTCTGAGAGGCTGAGGCAGGAGGATCGCAAATCCAAGCCCAGCCTGGGCAACTCCACAGACTCAGCGAGACCTTATCTGGGGCAAAAATAAGGGGTGCAGATGTAGCTCGGTGTGAAGATCCTGGTTTCAATCTTCAGTATTGGGAAACAATCCTATGGTATTCTTTCCTTCCTGGGGCAGTGATTGCATAGCATGTGCCAGGCCCAGAGTTTCATCCACAACACCATGCAGGTAAAAAATAAGGATGGGAACAGGAGTCCATGTGCAGCATGAGCTTCACACAGGATAAGGGGCACTCAGGGTGGTCCAGCCACAAACAGAGAGCACTGAAGAACATGAAGTGTTAGCCAGGCACAGTGGTGCACACCTGTAATCCCAGCACTTGGGAGGCTGAGGCAGGAGAATTGCCATGAGTTCAAGGCCAGCCTGGGCTACACAGTGAGACCTTGGCTCTTAAAAAAAAAAAATAGTAAAAGAAGTTGAAGCGTTGAAGTATCTGGGAGAGAGGGACAACTGTGTGGAGGTGGCAAGGATGAGGCGGGAGGCTGTAAGGGAGGGGGCTGCCAGGTCTTCTGTGAGGAGCAAGGATCAGGTAGAGCACGAAGGTGAGGAGGGGCTTGGTAACAGGAGATGCTGAGGTTGACACTGTTGATAGCTCGTGACTTCTTGTGTCCCCAAACACATGGGCAATGCAAAGGACAGGGATCTGGTTAGATGCAGGATGCACAAAGCTGGGAGGGAACTCAGGAGCTGTTGGATGAGAAGCCACTTAGAGCCACCCTGACTCACTGAAGAGACCTGAGCCCTGGAGGAGTCAGGCTTGATGTAGGAGGATTCAGCCCGCAGCAAAACATAAGAGCTCAGAGACCCACAAGGGGGCAGAAGATGAGAAAAAAGAGGAGACAGGAAAAAAGGCCAGAAGCCAGAGGAGATCTGAGGGGGAGACCAAAGACAGGAAGGGTCAAAGACTGTGAAAACCCCAGTACTGTGCACCTGTATTTCCAGTTACTCAGGAGGCTGAGTCAGGAGAATTGCTGTGCCCACAAGCTCAAGACCAGCCTGGGCAGCATGGCAAGATCTCATCTCAAAACAAAAAAACCAAAAAAGAAGAGATGGACACAGAGAGGGAAGCCAGAGACCTAGACAGAAGGCACAGCATCCCCAAAGAAAAGCAGCCTGGGCACCAGGTGCCTCTCCACATGCCCCCAGCAGAGGGCACCAGGAATCTCTTTCCCGGAGGACCAATATCCATCACTACCCCCCAGCCCATCCGACGGGTTATTTTTACAGTGTCACCAGACACCCTAGCTGGAAGGCCTTCTTGTGTCTGCCCTTCGGCTCCTTAGAGTGACCCCACAGCGTCTTCGCCTGCCATCCCCGCCAGTTCCTGGCAGGCCCCGCCTCCTTTTGCCCGGTTCAGGCTCAGCCCTGCTGGGCCTCAGCGCGTCTTGCAGAGAATCCAACAGAAGCCCCCTGGGCCATGGCGGGGCATACATGTTCAGTAGTTTGCAGCTGCCAAAGAGGGCCCCAGACGAGTGATGGTCAGGGATTCAGGGAAATGAGCCCGAGTCCTCTGGAGACATCTGCAGCAAGAGACACACGGCAAGAGAGATCCAGCAGAGAAAAGGGAGTCCCAGACACCCAGGGTCAGGCACACGGAGGGCTGACAGCGAGCAAGCAGGAGGAACTCTAAATATATAACGGACGCACAAGCCGGGTGTGGTGGCGCACGGCGTTGATCCCAGAGATCAGGACGCTGAGGCAGGAGGATCGCCGGGAGTTCAGCCTAGGTTACATAGTGAATTCAAGACCAGTCTGAACTACATGGTGAGACGCTGTCCTACTGATGACGATGACTATGAGGACGATGATGGTGGTGGTAA
Organism: Hystrix cristata; assembly: GCA_004026905.1. Lineage (NCBI taxonomy): Eukaryota > Metazoa > Chordata > Mammalia > Rodentia > Hystricidae > Hystrix > Hystrix cristata. Next base: position 100,259 of record PVJO010002575.1, read on the forward strand.
CAGAGACACAAAGGAAGACAAGAGACAAAGACACACCTCTGGAGAAAGGAGTGAAATAAAGACGGAGATCCAGGAAGACAGAGATGCCCAGACACAGGGGCCCCAGCACGACAAACCTCAAAGATAACTGACACCAGGCAAGCTCAGAGACCCATCCCCAACAGAGACCCAAAGCCGCGGCCCATGGACGACAGAGGCAGAATGTGACCCCGCCGGGGGCCGCAGCGGCCCGAGGGCCCCGATGGCGTCCCGGTAGAGGGCGCCACCGCCACCCGCCCGCGCGCCCTCCGGGGTCACGGCCCCCTCCCCCGCGCCCTCCGCGCGGCCGGGCTATTTTTACGCGGACACCGGACACCGGGCTGGAGCGGCGGTGGCGGTGGCGGTGGCAGCGGCGGCGGCGGCGGCCGAGGCGGGGCGGGCGGGCCGGGCGTCGGGGCACACGGGCGTCCACGGGGTGCGGCAGCGCGCGCCATGGAGCCGCCGTGCGGCTGCTGCGAGCGGCTGGTGCTCAACGTGGCGGGGCTGCGCTTCGAGACGCGGGCGCGCACGCTGGGCCGCTTCCCGGACACGCTGCTCGGGGACCCGGCGCGCCGCGGCCGCTTCTACGACGGCGCGCGCCGCGAGTACTTCTTTGACCGGCACCGGCCCAGCTTCGACGCCGTGCTCTACTACTACCAGTCGGGCGGGCGGCTGCGGCGGCCGGCGCACGTGCCGCTCGACGTCTTCCTGGAGGAGGTGGCCTTCTACGGGCTGGGCGCCGCGGCCATGGCGCGCCTGCGCGAGGACGAGGGCTGCCCCGCGCCGGCCGAGCGCCCCCTGCCCCGCCGCGCCTTCGCGCGCCAGCTCTGGCTGCTCTTCGAGTTCCCCGAGAGCTCGCAGGCCGCGCGCGTGCTCGCTGTCGTCTCCGTGCTCGTCATTCTCGTCTCCATCGTCGTCTTCTGCCTCGAGACGCTGCCCGACTTCCGCGACGACCGAGACGGCGCTGGGCTTGCTGCAGTGGCTGCCGCCGCCGGCTCGGTGAGGGGCGGGGCCCGCGGAGGGGCGGGGCGGGAAGAGGGTGGGGCCGGCGGGTCTGGCCAATCAGAAGGAGGGGCTCGGGGCTCGGAGGGGTGGGTAACCCCAGGCAGCTGACCTGACCCGGGCGGGAGGCCGGCCCCGTGCAGTGTCCAAAGTTGGGGAGATGAGAACCCGCCTACAGAGCGCAGGGCCCTGGGGCACGGAAGCTGTGGGGCGAGGGACACCCGGGACACTCCGGGATCTGTGCTGCGGGGAGAGGCCCATGGGAAGGATGGGCTGGAGGTCCGCGAGCAGGCCTGCAGAGAGCGAGCTGGAGTCGGGGCAGGCTGAGGACTGAGGGGGGAATCCATCGCAAAGAAAGTCAGGCTGTGGGGACAGCGAGCGGAGGGGCGTGCAGAGGAGACCTTGAACCACTAAGGTCTGGGCTGGGGTGGGAGGAAGGAAAGGCAGGGCTGTGGGCGGAGCCAGAGCGGGACCCTCCCCACTTGGAAAAAATCAATTCTGCGGGGCAGGACTTGGAGGAGAACAGGTTCCACCTTACTAAAGCATCCTCTCAGGAGTTGCTGCTAACGAAAGGGCCAGGGCTGCCTTCCCAGCACCCTCAGCTCAGGAGACCAGAAAGCCAGGTGTCCAGGGACAGTGCCCAGGGTCCCAGGAAGGAAGGAGGACAGCTGGCTCACTGGGGCCACTCTAGTGTTGAGTAAGGCTGAGCCCTTTCCTCCCTGCAGTTCCCCTCTCGGCTGAACGGCTCCAGCCCAGCGCCTGGACTGCCACCCCGTCTGCCCTTCAACGACCCATTCTTCGTGGTGGAGACGTTGTGCATCTGCTGGTTCTCCTTCGAGCTGCTGGTGCGCCTGCTAGCCTGCCCGAGCAAGGCCATCTTCTTTAAGAACGTGATGAACCTGATTGATTTCGTAGCCATCGTGCCCTACTTTGTGGCGCTGGGAACCGAGCTGGCCCGGCAGCGGGGTGTGGGTCAGCCAGCCATGTCCCTCGCCATCCTGCGGGTCATCCGGTTGGTGCGCGTCTTCCGCATCTTCAAGCTCTCCCGGCACTCAAAGGGCCTGCAGATTCTGGGCCAGACGCTTCGGGCTTCCATGCGTGAGCTGGGGCTCCTCATCTTCTTCCTCTTCATCGGGGTGGTCCTCTTTTCCAGCGCAGTCTATTTTGCTGAAGTTGACTCTGGGGACTCCCATTTCACCAGCATCCCCGAGTCCTTCTGGTGGGCTGTGGTCACCATGACCACGGTTGGCTATGGAGACATGGCACCCGTCACTGTGGGTGGCAAGATAGTGGGCTCTCTGTGTGCCATTGCCGGCGTGCTGACCATTTCCCTACCTGTGCCTGTCATCGTCTCCAACTTCAGCTACTTTTACCACCGGGAGACAGAGGGCGAAGAGGCTGGGATGTATAGCCACGTGGACACGCAGCCCTGTGTCAGCCTGGAGGGCAAGGCCAACGGGGGGTTGGTGGATGGAGAAGTACCTGAACTGCCACCTCCACTCTGGGCACCCCCCGGGAAACACCTGGTCACCGAAGTGTGAGGGGCAGTTGAGGTCTGCAGGACCTCATACCTCCTTAGAGGGGGGGCAGAGGGAGGGAAACAGGGGAAGGGATAGGGTTTAGGAAGAACTAGGCTAAGTGGTAACCAGTACGGAGTGCTGTGTTGTTGGGTCTGGAGTCATGTGGCTTGGTAGCTGCTGTGGGTACCTCCTGAAGGAGCAATGAATGCCAGTGGTTTGTGTTGAGTCGAGGGGCGGCCCCATTGGTTCGTATTGCTTTGTGCTGTGCCAAGCTCATGGGCCTTTTGGTCATATCCATTTGGGAGTTACCTGGGTCCACACTGGGTGGAGTGGCATGGTAGGTCTGGATAGGTCTTGTCCAACTGCATTGTGCAGAGTTCTGTGGCTTTGAGTCCCCTAGGGCCATGTTGGATCACGTCAGATGGTCACTTAAGGGCATTATTGAGACTGACTGTGTGGTCATTCATGGTGTTGCGTAGACATGCAGACAGTTGTGTGGCTTTGTGTTTTTCCTAGGGCCATGTTATTTTAGGTTCTGTGAATTTCTGAGTCATATAGAGATACAGAATCAAATAATAGAATGTGTGATTTCTGGGTCGCAATGGGTCGAGTTGGTTTGGAATGTATGACTGGATTCATCTTTTAGGTGCTAATGGGTTTTGTGTGGGCTTACATGGCTGGGAGTTTTTTCAGGGCCACGCTGAGTTGAGCTGTGTTGAGATACAGAAGGAGGTGAGTCTTTTAAAGTCAGTTCAGTCAGGTCACAGGACCATTGGAGTCTCCTAGGACCATGCTGAGGCCCGCCATTGCATGATCCCATGGGAATGTTGGGTTGAGGTGCACAGGGCCTTGTGAAGTGGTTTTGCATTTGGTGGGGGCACCAGGACCCAAGGATCACAGCCCCGGGCACAAGTCACCTAGTGGTATGGATCTGGGTGCTGCTACTGGAGAGGTGGGCTGGAGTCAGGGATTCCTCCACAGGGGTTCTGAGGGACCTAGGAAGAGGGGCGCTCCTTCTACTTACCCAACATGTGCTTCATTTTACCCCTCAGACTCCCACTCTATCTGGCCTCCTCAGTGGTTTAGCAAGGAGATGTGGAATCATGGAAGGCAGAGAAGAGAGAGAGGGAAAGAATGTTTGTCCTATGCCCAGACATGACGGGGCACAGAAATCAAAGGGAAGGAAGACACAGACTGAGAAAAAGAGAGAGGGACAGAGACCTAGACAAACAGAGGGACAGTCACCCAGACAGAGACCGGAAGAGAGATCCGGAGAAAGGGACAGAGACCTGGAAAGAGGGAGGCAAAGACTCAGAGAAAAGTCAGAGATTCCAAAGAGGAAGCTGAGATCCAGAGAGAAGGGGACAGAGACCAAGGGTGGAAGATGGAGACCCAGGGGCATATCAGGTACCCAGAGAGAGGCAGACCAACACCAGAGTTGGAGGCGGACCACAGAGCCTCAGAGAAAGGGAACTAAACAGGGAAAAAGGCAGGAAAAGTCATGCCCCCAGTCTGAGAGAGACTCAAGTCTCTGTTCTCTGAATTGCAAAGGGATCATCACTGAACATCTCCACCTGCAGGGCTCCCTGTTTTCTGGGAAAGAAACCCCAGTCTCAGGAGGGCCACAGCTTCCCAAGGTCACTCCGCAGTCACCAGCCGGACTTGTGGCAGGCTGCTGGTGCACAGAGCCTCGTGAGGCCAGTAGCCTCCTGTCCTGTAGACAGAAAACTGATGCTGGGAGGGGCCAGGGGACCTTGTCACCCGAGGTCACAAAGCGAAACATTTCAGAGTCTTTCAGGACTAAATGGTATTTAGAGGAAGAGGAAGAGGAAGGTTACAATCACTAACACATCCAGGGCTTCCTATGTGCCAAGCGTCACTCAAGGCACCTGTATTAACTTATTAAAACCTATCCAGCGGTTTACAGTGTGGCATTGTTATTATTTAAGCTCCTCTCCTGCTGTGGTCATAGAAACCCTTCCTCAGAGCCCCTGTGTGAAAGATAGGGGGGTGTATGAGGACGGGACACACCTCCCACTGGGCCCCGATGAGCAAACTGAGCAAAATGCAGCGAAGGAGTACAGTTTAGAAACCCCAAATTTAATTCAGTCCCCTTTCCATATACCAAGAGAGGAGCTACAGATTGTGGGAAGAGTTGGATAATGGTTGAAAATAATGCAAACTTTAGCAGGTCACTTCTCTCTGAAATGGAGAAAAGCCACATTCCGGGACGAGCAGTGTCCCTCACAGGGCCAAACACGAGGCAGAATCTCGAAGTGCAGACTCCAGCACACACAGAGACCCACAGAGAGGGCACAGTGCAAAAGGACCCAGACAGAAGGCCAAGCCCAGGCAGGAGAGAGGAACCAAGGACAAGAGAGGAGGGCAGAGGGCTGGGAGGGTTAAGGGACCCAGGAAGGGGACAGAGATCAGGGGAGGGGACAGATATCCAAGGGAGGGAACAGAGACTGTTGCCTGTTCCCTCTCCTTTGAACACTCATCCCTGTTACCCATTGGGGACCGGAAGCTACAGACTCCCCTTGGTTGGGCTGTATGCCTGGTGGGAAGACTGGAAAGGTCAGAGAGGTGACCGGAAGGGACACCCAGTCTGGGAAGTGCCCTTTCCCCACCTCCAGTAAACAACTGGAGCCACCTTCTGTGTAGCCTTGGCCAGGATGAGGAGGAGAGGGGAACACCCTAATCCGGGGACACCCTTCCTGCTACCTTGCCATGCTATATTTAGGTGTGGGGCAGGGGTGGGGGGGTGGTGTTTGCCAGATGACCCCCCAAGGCAGGTGTCAGCTTTCCTGCTAAAAATAGCTCAGGAGGAGGGAAGCCGAATCCCAGGGTGGAGGTGTGCTAGGGTGAAGGGCCTTGCCACCCATGGGGCTATCCCAGGACCCCCAGCCCATCTCATCTCTTTC